>JAQGCA010002575.1:0-13584 GCA_034698945.1 Protaphorura quadriocellata | reverse complement strand
TCATAGGGAACTAAGGGATACCGAAAATATCTTCTCCAGACAAGGAGCGAACTTATTAATGCAAAAAATTAGTTAATAACAATGGAAATAATGTTTTCAATTTTACAGATCCATTATCGTCATTTTTTTAAAAACGAAGCGTGCCATTGACTTAAATCCGGTGTTCATCTAAATGCACAATAGCTTAAAATTGTGACAGAAAGCAAACATTCAACCCGAATCACAATTCCGACCCCTTGATTTTAGATAGGACTGACAATTTGATATTTGATACCGCTGGATGCATCCGCTTGGCGTAGAAGTTATCTACCATACTCCCAGAGCTAATGCAAACGTGAGCATTTGAGTAAATTTAAATGCATCCAGAGTGCAGTATTGTGTACGTGTCCGTATTTTAATTCAAAGCCTCATTTAGTAATTTACAGCAGTGAGTGATCGAGAAGGGTCAAAAATGAATATACTTATCCATAGTCCTCGATGGTACGGACGAAGCCAAAAATGTTTGCTCAAACTTTTCCATTCATTCGTTGTCTGTCTCGTTCCTTGCAAGTCCCTCTCAAAATGAAAACTGAGAAGAAAAAGTTATGCACGGTCACGTAGGACAAATAAATGGTAAGATTATCTGAACAGGACCAACGACATAGACCTTATCTGGAATTATTCAAATTAAATTATGAATCTCCATTATCCAACTGGTCTAAAAACTGCTGTGCGTAACGTAATAGTAACTTTTAAAATAATATCATATGCATGCATTTGAAATCATTTTAAAAGTTACTATTACGTTTCCATCCAAAATACTTAATGAGAAATGCTCTGATTAACTGAAATTCACTTTAAACAATTTCAACGGTAGCCTTCAATTACCGTTATTTGAATAAGCTGGGGAAAATGAATCAGAGGGTCTAGTATATTTCTGTTTCGTATTTTGTGTGTGCTTTTTATTAGTTCCTGTACATTTTGTTCTAACACTAATTAATACTTCTAGTTCATCCGAGGTCATTATTCCGTTGACAATTAAATGGAATAACAATTAAAATATGAGCCTCGCCTACTTATTCAGTTTAGTCGATACATTTGTGTGACTAGAGCAACTTTTTCCTTTCTATTCATTCATTATGTCGGAGGGTGATGAGAAATTAGAGTGCACACAGAAAAATTCATCAAACAAAGCAATCCTAATCCTGGGTAATCTAATTAGTCTTTTCAGAAATCAAAGGGACGTTAATCTGCACATCAGCACAGAGAATGAATAGATTAGAGTAGGAAGTGCCCAGGTAAAACTGCTGTATGTGCGGAGCGGACGACTAAAGCAGAAGTACAAAGGCATTTAAATTAGTTTATTAATTCCTAGTTTGATTAACAATTCTGCTCTGCTGGCTTTCGAACGCTTTAGTTTTTGTTCGGTCCCAATTAACCTTTGTTCATGTTCTGAAATATCATCAACCAATTCAACCTTCATCCTCTGAATATGATGCAAGTCGAATATTGAGCAAATAACAAGGGTGGTACATAGCGCGGACAGTAACTGAAACAAAGGAAGCGCAAATGGGATCCTGGTGATAGGTAAGGCTCAATATTCCGGTAAACGTGACGCAGGCAGCTTAAATGTTGGGCGAAAAAGATT
The DNA here is from genome assembly GCA_034698945.1 of Protaphorura quadriocellata. Classification (NCBI taxonomy): domain Eukaryota; kingdom Metazoa; phylum Arthropoda; class Collembola; order Poduromorpha; family Onychiuridae; genus Protaphorura; species Protaphorura quadriocellata. The sequence continues at coordinate 11,957 of JAQGCA010002575.1, read as the reverse complement.
CCATAAAAATGTATATCTCACTTATGTCAGTCCCGGCTCGTGCTTTGCATTATGAACCACGTGGGAAAGTAATTTGAGGAAAACTGGAATAGAGTAAAATACTAACCGTGTGTCCCAAATGATTCTTGTACGGAATCCATTTGCCCAAGGCATCTCTCCAGTACTCAAGTTCAAAGCTCTCGGCAAATTCTTGGCCCAAGCCATTCCCGAAACGCCCCTGAGTTTCTGTTTGAAGTATACGATGATTTCCACTCAAGTCGATCTCAAGATACTCCTTAACGCCACGCTCAATAGTTGAACGAGGACACCAAGCCCCGCCGTTCAGCTCTTGACGAACTCTGCGAGAAACGAAAAGGCACATATTGTTAAAACTACAGACTCTGGAAGCAAGATGGTTATTCTTTTTTCAAATAAGTCTAAATTCAAACACCGGAGAACCTCTTTAATAGGAACTGACAATTCCTCAAAAACGAAACAGAAAGGGAAATTTTAAGAAGGAATTGTACAGTTAGTTAATCTTAGGTCAAATCATTAGCGTTTTCGGGGTAGAACCTGCACAAAAGTTATTCAAAATGACAAGGGCTGTTTAAACAATCTAAAATTTAGAAAAACCGAACAGTCCCATCTAATTCCATCAGCTGTTACTCTCAGCTATTTTGAAAGTTCTCGTTCATTAAGAAGTTATGCTCTTAGTTTACAAAGGTGGACTTTACAATCATACAATCACTGTACTACGCGATGTAAATAAATTTCCGTCTGACTTGAGTTTGATTCGTCAACGTATGTCTTGCACTTTCTTGAGTTCCTGAAAATGTCAGCTACAGTCTACAGTGACAGCGTTCGTGCGTGCGTACGTGCGTGACCTGGAGAGTGTTGAACTTACGGAAGAGAAAATGACATTTGACAGTTGCTAATTTGAATTGCGATTTGTCTATGCGTGCAGCCTTGTTTAACCCACATTTTTTGCAGAAACACGCGAGGGTTCCCCAGGGGTTTAATTAATTAAGGAAGAACATTCGAGCGTGTCTGCTGTCTGCCGCAGTTCCCTTGGCGCTGGCTCTTAGAACAGGCATGCCCTGCTAGTCTGAAGTGCAAAAGTTGCCCTTACCGTTTTGCTGGAAAATATATTGGCCAAATTTCATGGACTTTTTTTAGCGTGTTTCCTTAACTTTTCTCTATTTTAACGTACTTTAGGCGTTTCGTATTAATACTAAAATTAGCGTTTGGCTTCTCGGATTCATTATGGTTTCAAAATAAATTTAACCTAAGGCATTGATTCCGGACCCGGACTAGTAAACAATTAGTTTTTTAGGAGCACGTGGCCCATTCACAATTTCAAACCTTATACATCTGGTTCCGATTTTGCTCTGTAACGTGGTTCTTATCGTGTTTCAGAAGAGACTTTAATTAAGCCTTGATGACAAATGACCATGGAGTAATTAATGAATCCCTTTGCAAGTGCATTCATGGTTTGTTATATGGCTTTAACTCTGGTTTATAGTGGACGGAGATGAATTGGAACTTGGAATTCGGAGATTTTACCAACATGATTGTGGCGGCCATGGTCGTGTGTCAAGGTGCTCGTCAGTCACAAGGATGACAAAGTCGAGGAAGACTCGCAAAAGTTGATGGAAGGCGAAGCCGGTGAGTGAAAGATTTGGGGCGGAAAATCCTTCCTTCATTTCCTGAGTTCTTCGAGGTAAACTTTTTCCCACAGCCGACACAAGACAGTAAGATCGGTGCAAGAAATTCTGTGAGATTTTTTTGAAAGGTTGACAGACCTTGGTTCGTCAAAGTTAACGTGTAGACTTTAAGTCGCCCGGGACAGTGAGAGGAAGCCGCGAAGTTTACAAACATTTTCAAATGAGTCTGAACTTGTTGTTTTTCCAATGATTCCGTGCGTTACCCTTCCTTGAAAATCGGAACTGGTTCTTACAAGGGGTAGGCACTTTAATATCAAAACTTTAATTTTAGCGCAAGTCTGGACACAAAATCTTTGATCATTTTTAGACAAACTTTCATGTTCCATCTTTACAAAACGAAAATGTCCACTTCTGAATGGTCTCAAGAGCCTAAGAAAACCATTGAAGACGCTATTAGCTGTGAATAGTCAGCTTGGCATATGCCACTTGAGCAACGTCTATGGGTTTGAATTCATCCACGTCGCTTTTGTTTTCCATTTACATTTGTCGGAAAGACGATGAATATTTTGCGAAATGGCCTAATTTCCCGATGAATGCTGGTCTGCAACTGATGGGAAGGTTCTCATAAAGATAATTCGACTCTCCACACCATTCAGAAGTCAACTTGTGCTTGGATGCATAATGGAAGTAAGTGTACCGAAAATTGTTGCTATTTAGACTTCAAGTTCAGAAGCTCTGACGTCTTGTCGTCTGTAGTTCACGCAACCAGAATACATTGCAGGCATTCTCATACGTAACGTAAGTGTAAGCCACAACGAAATATACTTTTCTTTTGAAATGCAATATCAGTCCGTTTAGTATAGCGGTAGGTACACGCATCCCTTACCACTTCGATATCCCTTGTAGATGGCGTTTAGAAAATTTAAATGTAAGAGAACAACTTTTCCCGATTTCACCGATTTGTGGATTGCCAATTTCATTTAAACGGACATATTAACACCCTCGCTTTTCTAATCGTTCGAAGAAGCCTAGAATCCAGTTTAGTAATGTAATAAACCCAATCTATTATGTTTCCGTCACAAGTTAAAATATTGCTATTCTTTTGAGGCTAGCTTTAGCTGTAAGGAACCCATGGTGGGTTTCTAAGTGGTCCTGCACAGTATAGAGTCCGTATCTGTTACTTTCTCTGCCGTGAAAACGAGAATGGAATTCGGTCAGATGGGACTTTCGAATCTTACCCGGTTCTCGGCAACCGAGACCGACGACACAGCCTCATCTGAATTCAACTCACAAGGTCTGTTCGTGGCATCGAGAGAGTGGATAATGAAAAACTTTTACCGCATCAGTTTTAGCAACCAGTGCAGTATGCACTGTGCAGTGGCAACCAAGTGTTTATACCCCGTTTTACCAGGCTAGAACCAAAAAAATTCACTATAAAAGTTTAGAAACTAACAAGGGACGGTATTCAAGTGTGAAATTATAATTACATTGAATGACCGATTAGAAGTCTGTATTCCGATAGGGTTGCATGTCTTAGAATTGTACCACTTTCTCCAAATTCGCCAATGGAGAAAGTGGAGGAAAGTAACTGCTTTAATTTCACCCGCGGTCTGTACCGGATCATTTAGGATATTTTGGAATTTTCGGAACGGTCAATTCAGGCGTCTCATGAAGTCCCGTCAAAATGTGAAATTGTTTTAGGATTTGTCACTACGATTTGGGTACTTCAGTGCGGGTTTCTGTGAATTTTACATAAAACGACAAATTGTGAACGTCATTTTAAAACGAAACGCTCACTTGCATGTCATACATCTCGGATCAAACGGACTATTATGTCAATGTAATTTTGAGACTCGGGATGAAAGATACACAGAAGGATAACATGAAGTAATAAGAGCTTCTGCAAGTTATTATCGCTGTCTCTACTTGCAAATTGTGTGAAGTCATTCCATCCTGACAGTATATAGTTTAGGTTTCGCTAAAATGAAATCAGTTTAACCGTTGCGCGAGTTCCTAATTATTATTAAAACCCAATCTTGTAATTCCTTCTTACAAATGATTAGTCTCCAGCACTATATTGACTAATGTTGAAGGGTTCAGTCTGACCAGATTCTACACTCGAGCGGTGTTCCTTGTAACACTTGTATCTATGTAATGTATGTGTAGAGAGAATTCCGCTGTTTCAAAGGAATGGAATTCAACGAATTCCACCCTCACAAAAGACTCGGGGTAAAATACCCGGAAAACTACTTCGATCCAAATACAATGTAATGAAATGTAATGTAAACCTTGGCAGCCGGCAGCAGCCTCATCCCACAGTGAGCGTACCAATAACAAAACAGATAATGGAAATGCTAATAGAATTCCAAGCGATGTCCCGAAAAATGGTAAAACGGTTGCACCACTGCCATTGGCAGTGCAACAAGAAATTGCATCATATTGTTTCCATACAATTTTATCTGAATCAGTTCATTCTTTGTGTGAACGTCATGTCGTTGCTGATTCATCCGTTTATTATATTTTCTCTGGACACCTAAGAAAAACTTTGTACTCAAACTAACATTTCCTTGGCTCGCATTCTCTGTACACATCAAGTACGACCTGACATTGGAAAACTGACGTTACCCAGCCATCTTAGACCACACATTTATTACGTCTAGCCAACGTTTATACTAACATGCGGCAACTTGAGAAAAATATTCCTGCAGCCAAGTCACTCACTGATGCGACCAGTTTCATCTAATCTCAAAAATCTTTTTAATACACTGAAAGTTGCGACCACTGTACCAGGAGCACATTTTTGCCACCCTCAACTGGTCGCTTCAAATATGGTTGACTGCATACACCCTTCAAATTCAATTTATTGGTGTAAGTGCATTGCATTTCACTCGGTAGCCAAGTAAAGCAATTCGAAGGTGAAACTAAAAGAAAGTTAGGAATAACTTCCCGTCCAGTCCGTGAAAATAAATGTTCATTTTTGTCCAAGGCTATCAGTACTCAAAGGTAAGTCTTCTGGTCTAGCAGTTGCATTGACATTGCAGCAACACAGTCTAGTCCGGTCTAGTATTGGTGAGAAAGGTAATCTTTATGTACGTATTTACCGTGGATCCTTTGGGGTTGAAGAGAAAGTCCTAGGAGAAAATAAAAAATGGAAATCGGTATGATTGTAAGTCAATTGTCTGTGTCAGCGTGCAGACTGCACATCAATTTATACTGACTTGGAAAAAGCAGAATGCTCCAACTGCCCAGGATTTTTTGTCCGGTCCAAGTTGAATCCGATAGGGGCCCAGGAATAGAGAATAGAGCAGACCTTATGAGCTTCCATTCCATTTACGCCTTTTAGACGGACTAGTAGGAGAAGACAACAGGAAGATAAGGCAAGACACATTACATACAGAGTAGAAAGTCAGTAACCACAAAATGGCCAAATGGTCCGTCCAGTAGTCTCCTCTAACGGCTCATTTGAAATACAATGAAACCAAACTCAAACTGGGGAAAGCACAAGCGCTTCGAGTGAAAGAATACACCTTTGGGGTTTCGGACTATTATTATGATTGTGTGGTCTGACTGCCTTTTGGATTATGGGTTATAGTGTTAGAAGTGATTTTTATCAACAAAAAGTGAGAGAACTAAACGATTCTTATCAACCATTAAGCAATTTTCAGGATTGAAAGCGTTGAGCGGAATTCCGAATTCTACATTACGACCGATTCTTCGGTTCGATCATAGTACAAGATTTTTATTTTTTAATGTTTTCTACGTATCGTATTCTGTTATAACTTGTAGCACCAAACACTTATTTCCCAATATCGTTCTCACTAGGATAATGAATGCTGGTAGAGTATAAATTCTTATCCCTAATTTTAACATGGATTAACGCCAACCACCGAAGCAAATTAAATGCAATATCGTCCGCAACTATTGATTACAAGAAATGAGAACAGGTTATTCACAACTAACGTGACATCCGAAGAGGATCTTCAAATTAGTGCCGAATATTAATTTTGCTGGATTTATTGTACTTCCAATATTATAGACGGATGGCCTGTTAATGGAATCGCCACTCTAAAGGTTCTGTTCCGCATGTCAACTTTAAGTCTGAATAGTTGACATAACGTATATTTGATTTCGTTCTCCTCACTTACTTGACTATTTGTTGGTTGTACAACATTTCTAATCGTGTCTGACTCTTTTCCATTTAAAAAAAATGTGGCGATTGAAAACCGAGTCTTGCAAAAAGCAATACAACCACAAAGGATTTGAAAACATGGAAAAGGTAACTTCCAATCCCTTTGAGGTTGCATTTTACTTATGTTGGCATTGGCAATGCACAATATTCGTGTACATACGAACACACGTCTTGGACTACAATAAAAGGAAAAGGAAACGTACGACAGAATAGTGAGGATGACAAGAGGAAGGGAGAAAGGAAAATGCGCCGCGGGACCCTTCAGTGAAAGCGTCACTCACAGATCTCACAAAAAATACAAACGACAGAAAAAAAATCAAATCCTTGTACATTATCCTCTGAAGTTTCTTCAAATACAGGAAATCAGTTTTCAGAGTTTCAAAGGGGTATATTTTTCCGCTTCAAACGGCACAGAGTGTGGGAAATATGTTTTTCCAAGTAAACAACAGGGACACCCAGGCAGGCGTCAGTCAGTCATGCGTTCTGAAAATTGTGATTGTAACTGAAAATTGTGAGCCTCTTCTAGGAAAGTCTTGGAATGAACGAACAAATTGAATAGATGCTAAATATAATTCCTCGGCAATAATTCTTTGGAGAAATGTCATTACTAATTGAGAATCCCCAAATGGCATGCTAGAACTTCCGCTTAATGGTCGACCATATGGGAGGTTGGGAGGTTACACTACTTGTAAAAAAATCTTCCCTGGACGACACCATTTTAAAGTGCTTACCATAATCACAGTGGGGTTAGGCCCCCAACAAAGTGAGAAGGTAACGGCTGCCAGCACCACCGTTTTTCATTGAGAAGATTCAAAAATTGTGTTAGGGATGAAAGAGCATTCCATGCAGACCAAGTTTCGTTCATCCGCTGTATTTTAGAACGACCCTGTCAACGTCAACGGAAACTTTACTAATCCGTTTCAACTCGACCGATTAACTTTCTTATTATCTAGCCTACAAAATTAAAAATTCCGTGTAAGCGTAAGAAGAAATCCATATATGACAATGCAGTCATAGTCATGGCGTTGCGGCACCCAAATTATTCCAGCCAAAATTCGGTCGAACCCATGCACCGTAGGATTTTAATATATAATGAGAAAAGTCCTTTCTTCCATTCTCTAGTCTCCTACAAGTTTTAATTATTTCGGCACTACATGCCTGCATGCTGTTCAGAACAAGTAACCATGAAATATATCAACTTATCAGCCGTGTATAACGTAAGTCTACTGACTGAGTGATGCATCCATCTTACACAACATATGTTGCGGTCCTTGAATATCCCATCGACGTTATCATATTTCCTCCACAATTTTTGAGTTCCCGAAATTTTAATTTCTGTGTAACAATAGTCAAAATACTCTAATAACCGTTGCTTGAAAGATTCACAACAGTATAACTTAGAAACTTATTTCTGGTAAGGTCGTATTTGGGCCTTGTCTTGACTCTCCTACAAGAGCGAGGAATTCACATTAATTAAGATTTATATAGCCATGCTCACATCACCTTACACCACAAACCTTTCATAACATCGCCAAAACTAAATAAGAGACTCCAACCAAATGGCCTTACACCTGGACGGTAACATAAACCATACAAGTTTCAGTTATACCCGTACGCAGCATTTACATTTACTCTATTTCATTACGAGTTGGACGGATAACTTGTATAATGTTATGTAATACCGTAGAGCTGCACCAAAACACAAAGTAGTAAAGGAAAACCAGCTTTGCTAAATTTTTGATGAATCGTCCGTCGAACCAAGCGACGAGCTAGAACACAGAGAAGAAAATTGGAGAAAGTCATTATTTAGTCAGTGTAGAGTGTATACAGATGTTGGAGGCTGGGCTGAGTCGCCGCTGGGTTGATGTTTTGTCCGGATTTAATTTAAATTTTCTTGTCTATATGAAATGCAATGTAATGTAATGAATATTGAGCTAGTGCAGTGCAGAGCAGAACAGAACCGAGTAAGTGGAACCAGAAACAACCGCTTTGAAGTTTGAATGTCCATGAAGACTCACAAACGTAACAAATTGTCCTTGTTCCTCTTTGAGTCCAAACTTGTACTGTTACCACTTCTATAGGAATACTTTACATGTGCGACTGGTGTACTGTAGAAGAGTTACAGAATAAATGTATATACGGTGTGCTGAAATAATGGGAAAGAGAAATTAATATTTTCCTGCCAATTCAGCCGCCAAATGCAGGCGCAGAGTCTCGCGCCAAATCATTGAGATTGCGCTTTTAATTCCATCCGGAGATACCGATAATAAAACTTTAACCAACCGTATTCACCAATTTACCCATTAGTGTTTGGTGGAATAGTAAGTTGTCTTTTTGGTTTCGGTGTCGTGTCACTAAATTTCAAGATCAATTTCGAAGTGTCTTGAATGCAAGAGAATCAACGACACACTTTTTAAATCCGTGAATCTCATTTACAATCAGGCTGGACGATTAAAAAACAAGAAAACAGCAAAACCCGAGCTGTCGTTTCTATTAACCCGTACGAACATAAGTAGGTTTTCAAAGCATTTCTAGACCTTCTCTTCTCCATTCTACACTGGGGAATGCGCTGGAAGAGAAGGTAAAAACGGCTCGAAAAAAGGCGGATCAGGGTAAACCGGAACTATCAGCGCTGGACCCGAGAGAAGGTTTGACGTGACGTGACGTGTAGCGTAAAAAAGAATGAGTTCACTTCATCCCCAAGTCTTGATAATTCAGCACACTTACTCCATTTTTGGTCAAAGCCTAGCACTACTATTCTAGTAATGCTTCGGATATGATTTCTTCATTAGAATACAGCAAGCTGTTGAATAAACGCTCCAGCACGTATTAACCACCAAGGAAACCATTTTTCATGTAAAAACTAACCCGGGAGAAATTATCAAGATCAACCGACTTATGACAGTAGCGTGACGTTAGATCTTCTTTTAAATATTTCAACCATGCATGAACCTCAGAAACACTTCAACACAGCGAAGGTGTTGTACCTATGTAAAATTGTCGTGGACGGGTGTCATACCCGTCTAAAACAAGTTTAATCCTTAAGTGAGGTCACCGAGGTCAGTCAGGTCACTTCGTGTCGGGTATTTAACTTTCGCTAATGTTTTAGCAATTGCTAATGCAGCGCAATGCTGGATTCCCTTGTATACTTTGCGGAAATACATAATATACATAATGTATGTTTTTATTAATGTGATTGCGCACCAGCATACATCCGCAGAACACAATGCTGTTCACCACAAGCTGCCAAACAAACCGGATGATTTCAAAACGTGAAATGAAAGGAAAATGGGTTTTCGACAATATTATAAAACTGTCATGTACATATAGGAAGTACGTACATTCTTACCTTCAAGTTCCATATGTCTTTATACGTCTAGTTACTAACTTACCTCTTTTTTTACTCCTTTAAACGTAAAGGTTTATATCTATGAATGTAGTTCCAGAAAAATGTCTCCGTCTTGCTTTCTGAAGCAGAATAAAGAATAAACTACTGGATTCTCTCCATCTCTCTCAATGCTATTCATGCTTACTTATTGAGTTTCTCTGACTGGAATTTAATATTTTCAACTTTCTCCAGCTCTCGTCGCTTGGAGAAGGTACAAGGAATAGAGTGAGTGGAGTCGTGCTCTCGCAACACAACCATAAGTCTAAAGATATCCTAAATTCTTACGTTACGTTACGCTACCTAACCGTACGGGTTACACCATAACATAAAACGCATGTTAAGGAAAATTTTTAAAATCCGTATAGGAAGAATAGATTGGTCCAAAAGATTGCCTTGCCTTGAACCAAACTTTCGAGATCAGATAAATCCAAATTTTAAAATTAAATTGGTTGTAAAATCGAAAGAGTTTTGAACTTCGAGGATTTCTCACGTTTGTTTGTTTCTCCCTTTATATAAGTGTCATCCGAAGCATTGAAGTGCATGAAGGCGCAGTACGCAGCTTGAGGTATTGTTACATTTTGATCCCATAGCTCATGCTCATACCTCCCTAATGTGGTCAGAGCTATTTAGGCAATTACAGCAGCCTGTGTGAAGTGAGAGAGCCAGGTAATTTAACCCTTACTTTAAAAGTGCAGCTTCAGGTTGAGGTTGTGGTAAGCTCAGAACCCAAACAGATTCGCAATGCAAAATGCAATGATTTTCGCATTTGTTAAATATTTATTTGAAATGTATGGTTGCTTTTAGACCACACTGTTGCTGCCGACATTTCATCAAAGTCATGTCGTGAACAAGAACATAGATCCATACTTTCAAGAATTCATGAATTTTCTGTAACATGCGTATGCCGAAAGTATACTTTAGCTTTTAGCTGAAATGTGCGAGTAGTACTGCTGGCGTACGCACTGAAAACTGCAATGGAATCCAATGGATGGAGGAGTGACTCAAATCCGGAATTTATACTCATGCCTCATGCATGGCATTGCATTGGATTGCATTACTTACTTATTTCTATCAAAAACTATCCTCTTTCTCTGGTAAAAGTAATACGCAGTCCTCCGGTGAGAGGAATTTCATGTCTCCGAAGGAATTACATGAACCAAATCTAAAGTGCGACTTCAAAATTCTGGAAGAGTATTTCAATGCCGAGATGTGAAATGATAGCAGCAATACTGGAGTTATCACCACTGACGCTGTATCGCCACTCTTTATCAGTGGTCGTGATCATAACATAACTCCTAATTTCCATCAACTTCCCTGCACTTGAATTTCAATTGACTTCTGCCAGGCGACGAGTCCTTTTCCAAACTAATGCAAGGAATGGATTCGAACGAGGCTAACGTTATTTTCTCGAACGAATGGCGGACGTTCTACAATTGACACAAGTGATTTTTAAGTGAAGATTGTCAGAATCACTCTAGGTCATGCATCGGTCAAATAATCGGACTATTAAAAAATTGCTCGGCGAATTGGGAATCATTGACCTCAACACGGGTGGCCATGACGCTGACGCTTTTTTGTTTTCCTCAGCTCTGCGTTAATTCAACTTTCGCCGATATTAATTAAGTAATGTGCCCGGAAGCATGTACGTTTTCTTATTAAGTCTTGCCCTAGTCCTATTCAATCAACTCTTTCTCTTTTCCTTCAGTTCTTTGCAAATTAACTTACTTTCCCACTTTCGATGGGGTAAAAGAAAACGATGGTTTAAGCTCATAAGCCGCCGAGGCTTAAGCCAATAACGCTCTATAGCTCACGCTCACACTGTTATTGAAAGGATGAAAAAATATGCAGTTAATAATGTAGGTATGGATCGGTGGTTCCACACAAAGAATCCGTCGCCCCCGACCGGGGGGATAGAAAATACATTAATCAGACATGAAGGAAGGAATCCGAATCACCCGAAGATGAAAAACAGGGGGGTTTTCGGATGCACTGCAATGAAAAAAATGAGCGACAGGTTCGTTTTTTCACTCCACGCCTAAACGAATGTTATTTGTTGCCAAGGCCTAGGCCATGTAATATCTGTAATAACGCTTTCATTCTTTTTTGTTCGATTCCTTTTATTTCTTACCAGACCTTTGTCGCCGAAATAGTATGTTGCGGGAATCAAGTAAAACCAAGGACGGCCAAATTTAATTTCTAAACGTTTGTGGTTGATCTTGAAGCTAGCTCTGCTTTGGCATCGGATTTTTAAGACGCTGGCTGAATCACACACCCAATTTCCTACAAAGTCTAGTCCCAATTTTTTCACCCGCTCACCACTGAGTAACGGTTCTATGGATCATGTTGTGGACATTACCCCTTGACTGATTTGACCTGTTACTTGTGACATATTCGTGTATAAAAACTTTCCACCATCCGAATCGTGGGATTTCTTATGCCAATGGCAAGGAAGAAACACAATCCTACCTTGCATTTTGTGGTCCGACACTTTTGACGTCGAAAGATGAGGATGCGGTGATCCTGGATGAATCAATCTTTCCTGATTCCATTCCAAGAGGATTCACACATTCTTCTTCATTGGCCCATCCTTCAGACCCTGTGAGAAAAGGGACAGACAGTCAAGTTAGTCATGTTGAGACAGACGGAAGACGACGAATAGAGCACACATGTAACTTTTGGGATTGCGCTCTTTGAAAGAGCGATCTGGGAGCGGAGCGGATTGCAGATTGCACGTTTT
>JAQGCA010002574.1:0-13586 GCA_034698945.1 Protaphorura quadriocellata | reverse complement strand
ATATAATCATTACCGTCTTGGCCCTGCCCGGCCCTTGTACCAGGCAAATTCGTCGGCCCGGCCCGGCCCGGTCCTTGACAGTCATGCCCGCTTATCGGCCCGGCCCGGCCCTTTTCTAGGGCCGGGCCGGGCTGGGTTCGGCCCGGCCCTTTGACACCTACTGGCTCATCTCTGATATATACCTACTGGCTCATCTCTGGCGCTGCACGAAGTATGATCTCAAACAGTTCGGACTGAGTAATCTGGGTAATCAGTACTACATCGAAAAAGTTGCTGTCAATCGCAGCTACTAACAAAAATTCGAATAATCCGCATGGTACTTAATTTCTCACTGATAATTTCCATTTGCAAGATACCGCGAACAAGGGAGGCTAAAATACATATTCTTTGAACTGGCTCGTCAGTTCCACGCAGTTCCTACGTACATATGAAATGAAAAATGGTTTGCTTCAATGATTTATCACAATTTTGACTCAATTATGAATGTCATGTAAAACATAAATAAATCTCATTTCATAATATTTTGGTATTATTCAACTCTGGTCCAAATTCTTTAATTACTCCGCTGACTTGACCATAAGAGGATGATGTTGAAAACTACAAATTATAAAGACATTCTCCGCGTTATTGTTCTGTAATATTAACTCATTTATTTATTACATTAATCGTTCGTCATGTTCACCTGTCGTCATTAGTAAGAAAAAAATATTTTAACCACCTGACAATTACTTCTATCATGCCTACATCCTATCAATCATTTTTATGTCAAAAAGCGGAGACCCCGAAATGCGCTCAGAGATGTACCAGCGATCCAACCTACAATATTAAAATAAATTCGAGAGATGAGTCATCATACATAGGAACCATCCATACGGCCGTCCAGTCCGGGGTGCTTAATATTTTATTTTCGAGCCAAGCAAGAACAGGGTGAAGGGTCGCTACTTCGCTACACTTCTAATTATCCATTCACGTGTCACTTCATCATACATTGATCTCTTTACAGAACAGGGAGGCTAAGGCTACCAACTTTTATTACCCTTATACTTGATAATATAATTATCCTATCAGTTATCAGTAATATTGTACAGCATAACCTACAGCAATCTCCGCTGCACAAACTTGCTACTTGATATCTCAACTTCCTAAACTACACGGATATAATTGCCCAAAACAGGATAAATAATTACAGGTTGTACCCGGCGTCTGAAATTGTGTTGGGAAAAAATGATCCCATCCAAGTATGCCGGAATATTTACATGCCGACATGTAGACCAAATATCAGCACTTCTCCAGGTTTGGCTCCGGAAGGCGGTGCAAAAGTGACGTCCCACGCTGTACAATTTTCTGAGGTGTTAGACTCAATGGTTGCGTCTGTTAGCAGATACTCTCATTTGTAGACTGTGAAGGCAATAAGGATGTACTTAAACGGGGTGACACACTCGGACCCGGAAGTAGTGTATTAAACTAGCTTACCTCAGGCATTTCTTTACATTTTTCATTTTCTAAATATTTTTCTTAGTTCAATAAAAACGATTTTAAGTTTTTGCATCTGTATTTGACGAAAAGTTTTGGAAGTGATTATAACTTTGTATTATTGCAAATTCTGAATAAATGTGACGTGAAGGAGGAAAGAAGAGAAAATAATCAGAATGTTCAATTAGAATTACACTGTTAAATGAATAGAGGAAATGCAACCTCGATGAGCGGACTTGAATGAAGTATTCAATGTTCTATCTCTACCATACGGAATAGAAAAGACAGACAGACTTGGACTAGTTTTAGTTTGGTCTTGGTGGAGGATGAAAGTACCACATTCATTTCCAGAAAGACTCCATGGAAACTCCTTTACAACTCAGTTCGAGACTGAAGAAGACAGTCAAATAGATGAATTCAATATGTAAAATGAGATTTCAAGTTTTTTGAGGCGTGTGGGACAGGAGAGTAGTTTATTTCACTTTTACAATTCCCTCCACTTTCAATCCATTCAAGTGATTTTAGATTAGACACCGCACTCGTAATCTACACACTTTGGAATTCCAAAATCTATTCTATACCGCCCCGCTCAAGTCCTCCACTTTTTAGGTTTACTATTACATTTAATTTCTTATCTTAATTCCAATATCTGCGTACTTCCAACGATTACAGGATCTTCAAGGTTTTTAGCAAGGGTACATGTACATTTGATCGTGGATTTAAATGAATATCCAGGGAATATCGACTAGTTTAATGGCCCGACCTTCAGCCATGAGAAGTGCCCACCTTTACTGATATTGTACTTCTACATGGTCGACCATAACATTTGACCCAACCGTGCAGCAACTATGAGATCAGACAAAACATGCCATGTACATCTTGTTATGAGGTTCCAGAAAATTTGAAGCATTTTAAGGTCTGTTCGAATACAAAACTTGGAGTACATCGCGGAAAAAATTCGTGTAATTTTTTATTTTAATGGTTTCCATTCACTGCATGGACAATGGTGGAACGAATGGTTTAACGGAGTAATATTGATAACAGAGCGAATATTTCTTTAATTTCCTGATGATGGCAGAAGCTATTTCACGAGAGGTTGGAAATCAAAAAAGTTTTTGCTCTATTATCAATATGTTATTCAAATTCTTCTAACAAATCTATAGATGCCATACTTCGTGACTTAATTTGTTGGAGTATTTAAGATATTGCTCGATTAGATTGGTTAAAGATAATTAACATACATAGAAGTTTAATATCCCCACACCATCAGTTTTCGCAAAATTTGAAGGTTGGGCTCAAAAAGGTTATGAATCACGCGGTACATGAGAAACTATTACTAACCTTACCCGACTCGCTGCTTCGAGAATTAAAGGTATCGGATTCTGTTTTCACAGCCCAGGGTTTTCACCTCTTTATCACCATTATTCATTTACATATCACTTTTCAGTTCTTTAAAATTCCGGAGTGGATATCATTATATTATGTTCCAGAGCTGGTTTATAAATGGACGACAAATTCTTGACTGACACATACATCCAATTAGAATCACCAAGTGTCGGAATATGGCTTTAGGCGGAATGCAAGTTACGGACCGCTTCCAGATGAAGATCAAGGAGAGACCGTTGTTTAAACGGGGTTTCAGGTCTACACGACGATTTCCGTGTAACTCCAAGCGTTGCCATAATGTACAATTGGTTTCTCCTATGACAATGTTCAGATATAATCTTGTCATGACCTTTGGCCACTGCCTTACGCCGTCTCAGTGAACTTTTTGAGTTAGAACCTTCACAAAATATGTGCTTTTGTTCGACATGTAAATATATATTAGGAAAACTTTATTAAGATACAACCAGGTATGTTGTTACATTTTCAACACAAACTCTGGGGTGTGATTAATGATAATTACAATTTAATTAGAACAGAGTGATTATTCTTTTCATATTCAAATGTAAAATTATCTTTTCAAGTTTTGATTAGAGAAATTGATTTAATATTAGACATTCGAAGTAAGCTTGCATTCTCATGTCTTTTGTTATTTTTAAAAACCTGGATTCATTCGTTCTGGAATGAAATGAAAGTTGTGAGAATGAGACTACACATAGTATTTTAATGGAATTGAA
This sequence comes from Protaphorura quadriocellata, assembly GCA_034698945.1. Taxonomy (NCBI): domain Eukaryota; kingdom Metazoa; phylum Arthropoda; class Collembola; order Poduromorpha; family Onychiuridae; genus Protaphorura; species Protaphorura quadriocellata. Next base: position 9,993 of record JAQGCA010002574.1, on the reverse strand, counting down.
AAGACAATGAGAGTGCATTGCTTTTGATTCTGACTGGGAGCGAACATCACATTCACATCATGATGAGTTCTTGTGAGGCGACAAAAGCATTTTAGATAATGAAGGAAAGATATTGGGTCGATATGAGGGTTGTTAATTCCTCAAATTAATGCGTCCACCCACGACGACGAGGACGACGACGACGATCAACTGAGACGTAGCCTTAACGTTCAATTTCTTCATGCTCCCATTCATTCATTCCCTTTAATCTTATCTGATAAAGAGTGAGTCGCATCCTGAGAACCAATAAATAAAATGGTTGCGTGGTGTAAGAAATATCCTGCTACTACGAACGAGGCATTGTAGTTTTCTACTGGGAGAAAGATGCTCCCCCGTGTTGCGTCTGTTTCTGACAAGTCGATAGAAAAGTTGGACAGGTCGGATGGACATATGGACAGGAAGTCGTTGAGGATGACAAAGTCAGAGAGACACGAGAGTCCGTCCGAGTTCGCCTCTCGTCAACCCGGTCATGACAAGGGGCTTCCACTTTTCAGTAATTGGGAAAAACTCTGTAAAATTGAAAGGATCCTTTTTGTTTCTCGGAATGAGACTAGAAATAGAAGTAGAACTGGATCTAGAAGAACTAGACCTGTCCTCTCGTCACATGCACGACTCAATCCGGAACGCAGTAGGACAAAATTCCAAATTTGTCACGTCCTCATACGCGCTCTGGATTCCTTGTAATGCAGAGCTGTGGAATTTAGTAAAAGAGAAGAGAAAGTGGGAGACAGTGGTTGGTGGTGTCGGTGGGAGTGGAGGTCCACTTCGTCCCGCATGGAGAAAGTCCTGAAAGTCGTAGCTTAGTTGGATTTAAAAGAAAGGAAGGGCACAGGAGGAGAGGACAGGACAGACAGGGAGAAAGTCGGGCAGGGAGAGGCAGGAGAATTTCAATGCATAAATCACTTTCTCGCGGTGGGTTTATTTTTTTATTGTGCCAGGTCATAAATAAAAATCTCATTTCGGGGTCTTGTAGGTCCGCTGGCAAATTTTATAGAGAAACCCATATAAAGAGAAGCTTTATTGGAGAGAAGTGTTCAGAGTTGAAAGCAATTCTCTCCATGGCTCGACTTTTCTCAGCCTTATTAAATTCAATAGTCTTGGCTTTGAGCGGTTTGGATTCTCAGATGCACTTGATCGGATAATGAACACTTCCAGTCTTTGAATCACCACATAGCCAACTATGAGATTGAAACCCATCTCATCCACTCAACCTTCACAGATTTCATTTCCAATTCCCACCATCTACTCCATCTAATCCAAATCTATCCATTCACTTCTTCTTCCGTTCTCCTTCCTAAACCTTAACTTTTGTCACCGAGTCTGCATCCAAGGCACCACCCAGTCAACATCCCACCTTCCAAACTCCCAACATACTTCTCCACTTTCTCCCACGAATTATTATTCATTAGAAACCTCAAACCACGGCTTAATCATACTGTAATCAGAGTTCAAATTGCACAATTAATATGAGCAATAACCATAAATTCTATAATTGTCCAACCTTCAATTATCCATCTTTAATGCTGATGTTATATTTTATGCTTCTTGAGGGCAAATGTGAACATTTTTGCTTTTCTCTGTCTGTCTAGCGGTAATACGTACCAAAATTGCCCAAGTCGACACCGTACTGAATATATTGCAATGCAATTGAAACCTGGCCTATAGGAATAATTAATAGACTGGTTAGTTACCAACCAATAAGGTCTTCCTTATAAGGTTAGTTCATGCTTGTTCGGAAATCATAATTGAAAACTTTGATTTTTATCACTCTGGCTTTTGGGCTGAACAAGTTCAAGTAATTTCGACTCCCATATAAATTGTCCTACACCAAGTGGGAAGAAAATAAACTAGTTTCCCTTCCAGAAATTGAGCATGAGCTAACCTTGAGAGGACACTGTTGTCAAGGAACCTTGAGTCAGACTATCACATTGGCAAAGAATGAGATCAAACAAGAATGGGTCATTAACGTGAAGGAAATTGTTATGCTTTGTACGTCATGCGTAGGCATCTCTCAAGTTGCTTCGCTTGACATAATTTCGGTCTTCGAATTATGAAAAACACGTTGTTTCTTTGACTTTAGACTTAATTATTATGGTTCGTTCGTGTCTGAGTGATAACCAAAAACGATGAGAAAAAGCAAACATTGCTGGAGAATGCAAACGTTCCTGAAGAAAGTGTTCAGAGAACACTGCTGACTGTGCTACGGATGAAGGAAACGGGAACGGGACATTTGATTTTTGAAAAGGTGTCGTTTCGTTTCTGCTGTAAAGAGCAGAGAGCATTCCGAGTTAACTAAGCCATGCATGATAAGATATCAATGGTCCTTAGAATTTAGAATACGGAGATCCGGACTGACGAAACTGGTTCTGGAATGAGATTTTGCTTTGGGCTTATGTGCTTTGAGAGAAGTCATCATAAATTGTTTTTGGAGCAACAATTACAATGAATTTGAATGTGTGCATATGTGTGGATGGTGAGAGTTGAAATCTTGGATTCTCATTAGACGTTCCATTCGAACGAGGTCACCGGAAATCGATTAAAGGACTGACGGAGTGAGCCTGAGGAGGATAGAATTGGAGATTAGGTTTGAATGGGTGTCGTTTGGTTCAGTATTTGTTGTGTATTCCATTGCTTGGAAGGAAGCCGGAAGGAAGTGGAGGATGCGGATGGTAGGAAGTCCGTTGTGGAGTTCGTGTGATATAAAATTTATTTGGAGACAGGTTTTCTTTTCACGGGTGTCAGTGACAGGTTGTGTTTGGATGCGGGTGGGAGGAGAGTGGCAGTACTGCCACCACCCGTGTGCCACCCGTGTGCCAGTGGTGAAGCCATCATCCCAGCATCCATCATCCTTCCTGCGACACCCCCTTCCACGTCAATTCCATCAGATGGTCATTACCACTTGCTTCGTCCGCTCTTTTTGTCTCACTCAACCAGACATGATTCCACTAATCACTCACTCATTCCATCCTCTCCACCTATCATTTAAACATCATCTTCAGCTCAAAAATCCACCATCCAACTCAACTTTCTATTAATTCCTTTCTCTTCCCTCCAACCTCATCCCCTCACTTTCACCAATCTTAAGATCCCATTCCTAGACGCTCCAAATATTTCCCTATATATCGAAATCTTGATGGTTTTGTGGTTATTGACATATATTCCTAGATATCGACATCAGTGCATTGAAATCTTGTCGGCATTGCGCTGATGGAAGTCGAAGAGTATAGTATCGAAACCAACGAGACTTCCCTAAATATGACTACACTGCAGTTGCACTGGCGGAGCGTCAGGAAAAGCAGAAAAGCTGTTATATTTTGATGGTGGTTCAATTGAGTAGAGCAGTCAACGTCAAAGTATTCTGTCTCCACTTGGTCACATGGTCGTATTCTGATAAGTGGACCTTTAGCAAAGTAGACTGCTTAGCGATATCTTGAGAGTATTAAAAAACAAAGGCACAAACTCTTTCCTAAATCTAAAGTATCTTGCGAATACCGTTGAACTTTTTTCGAATCTCACAATGTCACAATTCTTTTTGAATACTTCGATTGACACCAGATAAATAAATGTATCAATTATTTTAAATAACATTGCATTACTCCGCCTCCAGCCACGCTTAAGGGAGAGTGGTCCATTTTTTGCATTGAATAAGAAAACTAGGAGTAACTGGCCGGACATCTAGAAATAGTCAATTTGAGCACGCGATTTTGAATATGACGTATTTCTAATTGTCGTTGTCATTTTGTAAGGAATGATCGGAAGACATTTGCAATAACAAGTATTTCTATTCCCGAGCTTAGAACTAAATCGGTTCCTTCTTCAGGTAGACGAGGCTGACAATAATTGAAGACTTCAAACTGTGTCCACTTAAATGTATAAGGCAAAAATATTTTACTAGGATCTCTTCACATCGCCAAACTTTTCCGATTTCCGGTTCTTTTCTACTCTTTTCTGGGTCTGAATAGTCTACGATATTTCTGTGTAAGCTTTCTCCAACTCCGTAATGGAGAAAATATTTGCGTCATGACTGTTGTTATTGTTCAAAATTTCCCGTTACTATTTGAGATTTGAAGTTTGTTTTTTAATGTTTTAGGATAAAGTTTAGAAATAAATTGTGACTTTCTATCAGATAATTAATTTATTGACTCTCCTTGATCGATTTTATTGATTTATACCAAATTGGATTGCAATTCATATTATGTATCAGCAAACTCGTTGAATTGAATTGAACTCGCACTTTGTGGTTACATTGAAATACTTTTAGCAAGTAAGTTCAAGTTGGAGATAAATGATTGGAATTGAACATTTGGAATAAGTTTGGAACACTTCACATATATTTCTTTTAAAACAACATACCATCGCACTAGACGGGAATTATGCCTTGAAAAATGACGGTCGTGTAGTATAATTTGCAGTAAGAGCAATTTGTATGCTTCCCGTGCATTTACACAGGCTACTTATGGTTTATCGGTAAATTAAGATTATGGTTTTCGGGGAGACAGGCACAACATTTTATGTCGTAATCCACTGGAGCAATCGATCTATCCATCTTGGCTTCGCAACATATTTTCTCTTCACTATATCCATCCCAAAGTCCCAATTTTCACTTTACATCTACATTCTCTCCTACTCATCAATTCTTTGCATGTTCTTTTGAAAAATTCGCCCGCGTTTATTCTGTCTTTTCAGACTTGGTGGATCTCCAAACATGTATATTCTAACCAAATTGGACTATCTCAAGTATGCAAAGGGTGAGACTAGGTGATTGATTTTAATCGGCAAGCCAAATGAATATTTCCCTCTTCCATTACGTTCACCTGATCCTAAACATGGCGTAAAACAGTGTGCTGCAAACATCTGTCACTCTCACTGTTTGATCCCAATTCACCATGTTATCTTGTAAGAAGGTAATGGTGTCAATTAATTGCTCCGATCAAATATCAATTGAATCCAAAATGCCGCATTTATCTCATGTAAACTCTCTGGCGTTAAGAATACTTATGTGTAGATTAGTAGATTCCAACATTATCCCATCAGCCCAGTTGGCAAATAAACAAACTTTTTATCGAGGTACATGTAGAATTGTCATGGAGTATCGGATATACGAATCCATTCAGTGCTCCAACTCCATTCCTACTAGAGTCCGTTTTGTAAACCTCGTATAGCATTTAGTAGTACAAGAAAATCCGTAACCATTTGTCCATGTGGAGGGTTAGATTCCCGTGGACTGACAATGTCTGACGATTTCTACAAAGAGATTTCCACTGAACAGCTGGAGTTCTTTCACACTATTATAGGTTTTGCTTTCCCCAGGCCAAATGTAAAACAACCAAACCTCTAAAAGAAAGAGTGGCATTCGCTATAATATTATTATGATAGCATTATGGGTCACACTGAGGCTGTCTATGAAAATCCATCAAAAATAATGACCCACGATAATTCAAAATTTGGTAGTATTTCCACCATTTTAGAAATTATATAGTTTCTTACACTTATCATTCACAATACAGGATATCTTTGGGTTCAATATGACGACATAGTAGAAACTCAATTTCAGCCAGGGATATTATTATACATTTTACTTAAGAAAGAGTTATGAAAACTCTGAACTAAGGTAATTTTATGAACCCCTTTCTACGAATAGATAGATACACAGATAGTTAGAAGGCTTATTTTATTTGTTCAGTCTTTTCAGAATAAACTGTTGTAAACCTAGACCTAGGCCTAGTGTAAACAAAAGACCATGTCCACGTTTGATAACTGATAAGGAATAAAAGAGATGATTCAATATTAAAATACAGTATTAGCTTGATCAAATCAGTACGAAATCATCCTTTACCATATATGTAGAGAGGCCGAGTCAAATAAAACAAGACCAGCTATTACATAATACAGAAAAGACTACCCATTATAATCAAATAGTTCTAGTTATCAATGTTCATCGATATACAACCAATCAAGCGATTTTTCATGTGTACGTCCTTTCAGATTTTAAACATTTTGACAAAGAAATAAACACAGGATTCCGAAACATTAGCACGGAATAATATAGGGCTGATGGAATGAACTCGGGGATACAAAGTGGAGAAGCCCAATTTAAGTTTCCTGAATAGGTAATTACAATTTACAAAAGTGTAATCAGACAAGAAGAACGAGCATCCAAAACGGTCAAATGATTTAGAGCATTGGCAACATTTCAATTGATTCAACAGTCTCGGACTCATAGCTGGAAAAATTATGTTTCAAATTATAGATTCTCCCCAAAGATAAGAGATTAGAGATATACGAATAACAAGTAAGGACCAGTGCAGTGGTGGGTTATCACTCCACAATCACCAAAAATAGAAATTCAAGAGGCAAGTTACCATCTGAGGAAATTATTTAACCGAAGTTGATGATATGTAATGTAATGGTCTAATGGTCCAACCTACTGTCTGTTATTTCAAGTAATCATATTCTGTAGGATTTACAAATGGTCGCTACAATTTAACTTCAAACATACAGCGTCCAATCTAATAGGGGGAGGGGGGGCACAATACCTATATCGATAATTTTAAAATTTAAACGGCAAAAGGGACGGTTGTCTGGATTTTTGGTCGTTAGTGGTTATACCCATGATTTTCAGTAGAATATATAGCGTCAGAGAGTTTCAGAAATATAAATTTAATTTTTTTATACATGCATAAAATAAGAATAATATGAACATTACATTATTATGTGTCCTTGTATGATTTATATACTACCTGAACAGTGAATTCGTTCAGTTCAGAAGTTCTAAAATTTTTAATAAATTCTAGAAGTATAAATAAATTCGTGATGGCTCGTGCCCGTGATGAATTTTCCGTAAGAAATAAAAAAAGACAAAGTATTTTATGATTGGATATACCAAGGAACTTAAGGAAACTCAAAGTCCACTAATTCTATGTCAACCTAATCCACGATTAATTTTTACCTATACTACAGGGTGACTAATATGTATTGAATTCTGCGTATCTCAGGAACCAACAATAGCTACAATCAATCGGGTTCGGGATACCTCGTTGGACATAACGGGTGGGAATAGTAGGATCTCAAACAACTCATCTCCGTATGAAATACGCCCACAGCGGGTGTGGGAAATAAAAAAAATCGGTTATTCGACAACTTTTTCCGTTCTTTCATGAACTTCCGCCGGAAAAGGCGTGAAAACTTTAAAATTATGAAAAACGAACTTTACCAGATTCACCGCCACATTTACAAGTTTATTTCTGAAAATTTGATTTTGTCTCAAATTCCATTTTTGTAGGTTTTCAGGAAAAGTGTTGAGGCAAAATCGACTTGCTCCGAAATTGTCTAAAATTTTCAGAAAGCACTTTCGAAAGTAGTGATGAAGTTCGCTTTTAAAAATTTTAAAGTTTTCACGCCTTTTCCGGCGGAAGATCATGAGAAAGCGGCTAAAAATCGTCGAATTACTTGTGTGTTAAAATTCAAATGCCATAAAATGACAATTGGTTTATTTAGTATCAAATTGATATAAATGACAAAATAAAAATATACTCGACAAAAAGTAGTGCGAAATGTCTAGAATTCTTGCAACCCGATGAATTTTTTTTATATTAATCAGTTTACCTGTAAATGTGACCGCTCTGGCAGGCAATATAATATAATAATATGGTCGCACTAAATTAGTAGAGGAGTAAGAATTACGGAGTTTGATAGTGACTGACAGTCTAAACAAATATCATTTTCGGAGAACTAACTGAAAAAAATTCTTTCTCGTATTTACTCGTATATTGCGTCATTGCATAATTTGTTTATTGTTTTACTTATTCAGGTGCAAATTAATTAACGGAACTGTTTTATACAAGTTTCCAGTATCTTAACCAAAAGGTAATTGAAAGGAAATAACTTTGAAGGTAATGCCAAAGAAACCCCGAACCAGCTCAAATGGAACACATTTTCACCTCAGATATTGTAATTTTTAATTTCCATGAATTGTGTTGACCAAAGGTTTCCGCGATACATTCCTTGGCAGCTTAGCTGAAGCTGGTTAGCTGGTCAGTAATTGCTTTTTTGCTGGAACAAAATGGGATTTATGCATTTTGCAGGAAAATCGTCACGTCACATAGCATCGCATCGCCCCCTCTGTAAAGCCGAGAGCGGATTATGCATTACAGCCTACAGCTCAGCTGTCATATTTAATTAAAAAAATCATCGCTTAAATAATTTAATTTGTAATACAAAATAGGCTGACTTTTAACAAATTAAAAACTAAATTGCCACAGTGGATTAGTTTACGATTAATCAGTGCGATGAGAAAGAGGCACTTTATGAGGCGTTCGGGGCAAGGTGATACAATGTGATTGATATTTTTTGCAGCCAAAAAATCCAAAATAGTCAAGAATTTTGCTAACTACGACATACGACTAATCTCTAAAATTAAGAAAAATCATCAACGTTTTAGTTTTTGTGGACAAAACTATTTTGAATTCGTATTTTAAGTTAACAGAATTCGACAGTGCTGTCGCTGTGCTGTTGGTTGTACGATAACGAGTACGTCTATGCTATGCTGGTAGAGTAGAGTAGAAGTGGTAAAAACACGTCATCTGAAAAAACGGACACCAAGCATACGCAAACTCATCTCATCGGGGAACGAGAACGGTGGATAGTTTGAATTCCGCAATTAGTGGACTTTCCTCGGGTGTCGGGGGTTTCATTCCATCAAATAATTATTTCATCAGTTGTTTAGTCAGTTGACGTTTTTGTCTGGAAGTTGGATTGAACTTATTTCCGAGCAAGGGCAAACCTGAACGTTGTGGGACTTTAGAAACCTGTGTATCATTTTTTTGCTGGAAATCTGACTGGGGTTCTCCCCGTTATCGGTGGTAAATAATTATTAAGTTAATACTACGGAAAATAAATTAATTTCACTTTCAGATTTTAGCGATTTCCATCCACTGGTCAATGTTGGCACGAAGGGTTTAACGGAATTAGTGGACGTCATATTAATAGTGTATCGAAAATTTCTTTATTTTAATATGACGGCCACTAATTCCGTTAAACCCTTCGTGCCAAATTAATTTCATTTAAATTTTGATTTCGTATTAATATTTGATTGGCGAGGCGACCAATGCTGTATTGAGTACTCTTTTGAATTGAATTACCTCAAAATTACCTCCATTTTTTAATTTTTGTCCACATTTTCCAATTTGGAATTATTAGTAATACCTAGGTATATTGATTATGAATACGTTTTGAAAATTAAATTAATAGGAAAAATCGGTTAAGCGGCCATGAATGCCTCCACAAGTATTTGACTTTACAATATATTTGATCACATCTACCTAATCCATAGCTGAGTGCTTGCGTTCAAATCGAAATACGGAATGAATATGAAAGAATATTGAATGAATTTAAATGTACAACTGTCTAACACGTTGTATTCTTTCTCGTAGGTACGTAGCCAGTGACTAAAGGGAATCAGTTAAAATGCCCGCTGTAGCTGCAAGAGAAATGTGGTGGGCGCGGTTGACGGTGTGGATCGCGGGAAGCGCACTTTTAACATCTCTCGTTGTTGGAAACGCTTTCTATCAAAAGAAACAATTCTATCCCACCGTTGTTTATATTACCAAATCCAAACCTAGCATGGCAGTAAGTATATTTTAACGTTCTTTCATTCTATGCAGTATAGAAAACAGAAATGCTTTTATTTTATTGGCAATTTTACTGATAAAAAGATACGATACCCAACGATATTATATCATATCTCAGTTGGTATCGGTCGGATCGGATCTGAAATTTCACAATACCTACTGTCCCTAGCACCGTAACCGCGAAGTAAAATCGAGCTGAAAGTCCAGTACACAATTAAAAATATTGTATCCCTTTCCGCGTGCACTATACATCAAATTCATGCAAATCCACTCCTTCCATACCCATCGCTGAAAATTATATAAAATTTCGAAAAAAATGACTAAA
>JAQGCA010002573.1:0-13586 GCA_034698945.1 Protaphorura quadriocellata | reverse complement strand
GGATCAGATATCGGATATCTGACCGGATTGCGGATAAACTTTATCTGATCGGATCAGATATCTGATCAGGTATCACCAAATTTGAGTCCTATTTCACCAAGAAATTCCGACCAGATATCTGATCGGATATCTGATCAGATATGTGGTCCGATCCGATCTGAAAATATCAGATCAGATAAAAATTAAAAATTATCTGATCCGTATCTGATCTGATCTGAAATCTTATCCGAATTATCTGATCTGATCCGAGCCTTGAATAAGCCCCAAGTGACTTAGTAATTATCAGGATTTGTAGAACTCCCTGGTGATTTTAGTCATTTCTTTACAGTATCTGAAGGAAAGTTGGAGTTTATTGTTGCACAGGGTTCGCAATTAACCGGTAATTACGTATAATTACCGGTAATATGGTAATTTTAAATTGTTTCAATTAGCGGGTAATTACCGGTGTTTACCAAGGTAATTACCGTTAATAGGGGTAAATACCTTGGTAATTTAAAAAAAAATCCACTCCGCGCTTGCGTACATACACCGCGCGTCCGCTCCGCGCACTGCGCACGGGGTGGTAATTACCACTTGATAATTACAGATCTTTAAATTACCGGTAATTAGTGTACTTGTACTTTTACTTATACTCACTTCGTAAAGACCCATTTATGGGATGTCGTGTACGATTGAAATAAATAAATTACCGACGAACCCTGTGTTGCACATACAGAAACTTGTTGAGAAAACGAAACGAAGTCATTTCGACATTCCAGGTCTCTAGAAACCAATCATGAATGACAAGCACCACGGCCGGCTTCGTCCAGCTCCTGTCGAAACATTCTGTCAAAAGCTTAAACGTACGACGTTATAAACGTAACTACATGACATACTTTGTCCATCAATTCTTCAATTCTTTAAAATGTCAATGAACGCTCAGAAGTAATTTCAGTGCAATTTCAGCAATTAACATAGAACGATATTAGTATTATTCTGTTCCTTATCCATATTAAATTACTTAGAACTTAGAGCGAGAAAGGCAAGACCAGCTTAAACTTCAATGTTAGGTTGCATTCTCTCTTACTCTCTTCGTCTCTTCTACATTATTAGGACAAAGTTGTATCAAAGGTCTTGTATGGGTATGTCAATTTGGATTCGTGCTCGTCCGAAATAATTAGGTTTACTACTTCTTGTCTTCCTGTCACAACATACCTTTGCTCGATTGTTCAAATATTTCTCAAGTTCATTTTTATTCTGGCAAAGCTGGTCGTAAAAATAATAAATGTCATTGTTTGAAGGCCACGATTCCATGAGGATGCGAGTGTCACTCAAAAATTCTTTACAAATGCGAATGCCATAATGTTCCATAGCCCAAACAGTTCAGTATAATAACTAAATTGATTTCCATTAGCTGTAACACTATTCCTGCGACAAATAAGCATGCTTCCAACTCAACTCATAAAATTCTGATAATTTTAATGGTAAGTATAACATCTTACGTAAAACTGGTCGTTATACTTACTTGTAGTCGGTAAAACAAAGTCCCGTCGATAATTCCATAAAATTCATGAAAATAATTTGTTTTCGAAAATCTGATCCACATTTTGGAAACTACGAATTTTTGGAACCGAGTATATTCATTGAGACACCATGTTTAAATGTCGTTCCTTAATATTATAATTTATCTCCCTTAGCCAATCAGCCAGACTGAAATGAAGCGGGACTGATCCATAAAAATAATATAAAACTAATTAGAAACATTTTTGTAGTTTGAAATAATTAATGATAATATCACGAATATCTACGTCATTTTGATTTCGGCGACTCGAGTTGAATCGTAACCGGCCCATCGTTTTGAATATCAACTTGCATGTAGGACCCAAAAGACCCCTCTGTGAGACAAAAGAATTGAAGGTAGAAATATTGAATAATTTTTAAAAATTAGTGATATATCACAAACCTTTAACGAGCTCGGGTTTATAAGAACTTTTCAGTTTCTCGATGAATTTGTCAAAGAATTCTTTAGATTGACTCGCAGCCATTGCTTGATGAAAGTCTGGACTATTTCCCTTAAGGACATGATATAGTGTGAATTGACTTACACAAAGAATCTGAAATCATGAGATTTTCTTTTAATATTCTATCAAAGTTTCACGGATACTACATTCAATTTAAAATCCATTTCAATTCGGATTGAGACCTCGTAATTATTTTGCGAAGCGCTGTACATCCATCGTTTCCCCTCAGCATTTTCCCATAGTCGGACATTTAGTAATTTTCGTACTCTTTCACAAAAAACAAAGATTATTCATATTTGATTCAGAAATATTGCGGGATTATTTAATGTAAGATTTACATATATTCGATGTCAGTGTCGGTATCATCCCTGGAAATGCCGACAAGCACGCAAATTCCTTTCCCAATCGAGTTCACCAGTTCTCCATTAACTAATTCACAGAGAATAAGAATTTCAAACAGAGTTTCCACAAAATAGTAAACATATTAAAGTAAAACTCAAAATTGACAGAAATACTATACGTACATTTTCGCAAAAAAAATGTCGTTACGTTTATTATCGTCTCGTCTTACTAAATTTTGTAAATCGCTACCAATTTGTACCTGAAACGCTGGCTTGCTTAACCCTCTGTATAATCGCTCTCATGGTTTTAGTTTGGAAAAAATCTGATTCTCTTTTTGCACAGCTTTCCTTTTGCTTTCTTCACGGTGCGGTGCGCGGAGAAAGTTCGGAGAAAGTTTTTAATGAGAGCGACTGGACTTTCTTCTGTTACAAAATTTGTATTCTGTAATTCAATATACCTGCCTAATCAGAAATTCTTTAGTAGAAACAAATTTTAGTTTTACAAAAAATTAACCGGCGGAACCGAATGAAACTAGTTTTACTTTCCCGCCGAATTTGTGGTGAATATTATACCTATACCTATACATAATACTGCAAATCTTTAGCCAATAGCGATGATTGTGTTCATTAATTCGGATTTTTTTTTCGGATTTGGCCTGCACTGTCAAACTCAAATAGATGGCCGCACGTCTTGACCTTTGACCTCCTGAGGTATCATCAGCTATAGTAGTATCCTGGTTTGGAGGAAGTCAAGTGCACAACGGTTTCAACTTCCCCCAACAAGTTCTACTTTCATCTAAAACATCCCCGTCCATATGCCTTGTTTTCACCAAGAAAAACACAAGTTTTTTACTACGATAAAATATATTTTGAAGGGGTTTCGATACTTTCGATTAGTTTCTCTTCCCGGGAATCTGAATGACAAAAATATTTTTTTAAAACCATACCTTTTATATCTACGATATACTTTTATGTTAACCAATGCCACACTATGCTACGACTGACTGAAGGACGCGGGGGTCATCGTAAAAAAACACTGTGATGATTGCGATGATCTACAAATTGGCAGGAACATGCATTGGAAACAATTCGTCGAATAAGCTACGCCGATAGAGTATATTTAAAGGCGGCAATAAAACTTCATCACTCTATTGGTTTGGTTGACAACAGCGAAAGCTGAAATTCTTGACCGTATAATAAAAGAAATTAACTAAACTGAAAATAGTCCATTTATTTCCGCCCTCATAGGAGTCTGTGACCTGTGACGGAGGAATAGTGTATTTTTACACCCGAACCGATCGGATCAACCGCATGGGGGTTCTATATGGACCATAAAACCCCCGGAGATACATCTATAGTGATTCATATATTGTATTAATAGCATAGTGTAGATATACCGACTTAATGCACTTTAGTCTTTTACACCCGAACCGGTCGGTTTAGCTACGGGGGTTCTATGTGGACCATAACACCCCCGGGGCCACATCTATTTTATTTTATTTATTTTTATTTATACGTTTGAATCAAACCAGAGAACTGTAAGAGGTATTCGTCAATACAGAACCTAATTCATAGAGAACTTAAAGAAATATAATAAGAAATATAATAAGTGATTCGTATATTGTACTAATAGCATAGTGTAGATATACCGACTTAATGCATAGTCTTTTACACCCGAACCGGTCGGTTTAGCCCCGGGGGGTTCTACGTGGACCATAACACCCCCGGGGGCACATCTATAGTGATTCGTATATTGTACTAATATTTAGCATAGTGTAGATATACCGACTTAATGCACTTTAGTCTTTTACACCCGAACCGGTCGGTTTAACCCCCCGGGGATTCTATATAGATGATAATACCCCCGGGGGCGACATGTATGGTACTGGTAATATCGCTGCACAACGATAATCTCATATGCTCATCGTGCGCCCAATCCCGAGCCGTTTGGCGATCTCATAACGTTTGTCCTATTAATATGCCGGAATGAACATACAAAAAAGTCATAGAACAGTAAAAGTTATAGAAAACCACCGGGCAGGAAAGCTTCCCTGCTCTAAACAGAAAATAAACAAACAAACATGCAAACACTATAGACAAGACAGATACAAAATTCTTCGATGGTTGTTGTTCGGGACATAGAGAATGTGAGGCTCGTGAAATCCATGCGACCCCGCGGAATTCAACCTTCAAAAGTGTGGACCATTTCATTCCATACGCATCTGGTGTGTAGTGTGGTCTTTACTCAATTTACTAGGAGATTTTGTGACGTGACCGCGAGACAAGTCCAACTTCAGTTTATTCCCCTTATCTCAATTACATCAATTTAAGTTTTTATCCAGTCCAACCCATTTCCTCTTTATTAGACACAAAACTTCACTAAGACCTAAATATTTATTTCTGGTCTAAAATAATCTTCACAGTTGAACATAAAACATAACATACAGTTCCGTTCATTTTTTTAAAAAAAATTGAAAGTTGTGATCAAGGGAGCCGGCACATATCTTTCACGCAGGTACGTTATGCTTTTTATTAAAGGTCATCCTGGTGTGGGTATACACCGAAATAAAAATTTCAGAAGTTTACAATATGGTAGCGTATAATTTATGATTTGCTCTCTCACTGTGCACTGGGCCACGTTGACCTTGTGACCTCCTTTCCTTTGATGTGATGTTTAATTTGCTGTTGGAATTATTCTTAAACAAAATATAATTATTGTGTTCCGTGTCTTATGGGCAATCTTTGATGGAAAACGGAGACTGAATAAAAGACTTGGTTTAAAAAAAATAACCCAAAACTTAATTTGGACAACCCATTCTAGAGCACGGTTCGTAATTACCCGGTAATTACGTATAATTACCGGTAATTACCAAGGTAATTACCAATGGTAATTACCATTTTGGTAATTACCGACGCACGTATAGGTAGGTAATTACCCGGTAATTACGTATAATTACCGGTAATTACCTTGGTAATTACCAATGGTAATTACCTTAAGGTAATTACCGACGAACCCTGTTCTAGAGTACGGCCGTTGGCTAAAAAATAATACAGTAGACTCCCGATATAACCTACTTTTCATATAACGTTCTCCTCAGCGTGGCGTAGCTGTAGCTTACTAAATCTAGTTAGTAGTTTTCGTCATACGGCTAATACTGGACTAAACGGGTTTAAATAAAGATTATCGAAATTGATCTTTCATCGGTCATGATTGGTCTTTAGTTTTTGTACATCCAGGTTGCCAGTGCTGCAGATTTTCCCTTCCGTATATAGTTTCACGTTATAATGAAATTTTACTTCTTGCAATTTCCAATATTCTGATCACCTAAAGTACTAATTTATTTTATTTCCCTCCCCCGTCCCCCCCCCACCACTTCGTTTATATTCAGTCATAGAGTAGTAATACAGTGATTCTATTATTCTTATGGTTTCTTTTACAGCTACCGTTTTAAGAGATATTATTTGCGTCCCGGATAACTTACGAATAGTAATCGAAGGCCTAGCCTATACTGTCCAACACCAAGGTTGAACTAAAAAGTCAAGATGATGCAGAACGCTGACGATGCTACTGACCGTAATGTCGAAATGTGGAAAATGAAAAAACTTATAAAGAGTTTGGAAATGGCCAGAGGGTAAGACGTCGATTTAAGAGATTAATGTTCGGTGGTATTTTATAATACAGGTAATTAAATTCTATTTCTTGAAATTATCTTGATTGGTGCAATCTTTTGCAGGAATGGAACAAGCATGATTTCCCTCATTATCCCTCCAAAGGATCAAATTTCCAGAGTAAGTAAAATGTTAGCCGATGAATATGGAACAGCGTCCAATATCAAGTCTCGTGTCAATCGTCTCTCAGTCCTCGGTGCTATTACATCTGTCCAGCAAAGGTTAAAACTTTACTCGAAGGGTGAGAACGAGAACTTGTTTCTTTTTTATTTTGACTGTAAAAATTACAACATCCTTTACCAGACCTATATACCGCGTGTCCACGCAAAAGCGCATAGTTGTTTGATGATATTTTGGTTTAGTTACAAGAAACTATGTCACGGTCAAATTGGAATTATTGATAAACTTTGAGAATTTACTTTATCAACGTAAACTATCAAAATAAAAATCCTTGGGAGAGTGGCACAGATCCGTAATATCGCTTTAAGTTAATAAAACTACTGTGTGGTTTACGCTGATAAAATAAATTCTTAGAATTTATCCATAATTCCGATTTGACCGTAACATAATTTCTTGTAACTACGCCAAAATAACGTCAAACAACTATGCGCTTTTTCGTGGACACCCTGTATAAGTCACAAGAAGTTTTAACGTGAAATAATTTTTATTTGAATTCAATTCACCAGTTTCCGCAAATGGTCTTGTTATCTACTGTGGAACAATTGTCACGGATGAAGGAAAAGAGAAGAAAGTTAATATTGACTTTGAGCCGTTCAAACCTATTAATACGTCAAGGTACACTTGCGACAACAAGGTAATTAGCCACTCTCAGTGAACAATAATAAACACCATCTGAGGATTGCCTCATTTTGACGATACATATGTGTTTAGTTTCACACAGAAGAATTGAGTGCACTCCTTGCAGATGACAACAAATTCGGATTCATTATTATGGATGGTAATGGTTCGTTATTTGGTACGCTCCAGGGAAACACACGCGACGTGTTACATAAATTCAATGTCGATTTACCCAAGAAGCACGGTAAAATTTGCATTTTGTAATTTTGATATGGATTTTATGACAGAATTGCTTAATATCGTTTGTTTTTGGAAAACTACAGGCCGAGGTGGACAGTCCGCTTTACGTTTTGCCCGTCTACGAATGGAGAAAAGGCATAATTATGTTCGTAAAGTCGCTGAAGTTGCAACGACTCTATTTATATCAAATGAAAAAGTGAATATCGAAGGATTAATTCTGGCTGGTTCAGCTGATTTTAAGACAGAGCTTGGTCAATCTGACATGTTTGACGCTGTAAGATTATAAATCAAGTATGGATTTACCAAATATTTCGTTCCGGCTAACCAAATACCTGACTCCGAGGTCCGAATCTTGGGGTGTTAAATTTCCGGGTTGTCTCCATAGAAATTCCGTTCCAGTGATTCGTGAACGAATATTCAGTTTACCAACCCTTCAAAATTGCGTCATTTGGTTGGTCGAACGGTAACAGCACGTTTGGTTGTGTCTCTACTAGTCATGATTTTGGAAAGTTCGTCTAATTTCAGCTAAATAAATAAAAATATTTTGTTGCAGAGGCTCCAAGCTAAAATTATCAAAGTAGTTGATGTGTCTTACGGTGGTGAAAATGGATTCAATCAAGCCATCGAATTGGCTGCGGAATCTTTAGACAATGTGAAGTTCATTCAGGAAAAGAAACTGATTGGTAAGAAGGCCTTATGCGAGATTGGTACTCCTTAAACATTTTGTAAATTTTAAGCTAATTATTTACGTCTTATCATAGGAAGCTATTTCGACGAGATCAGCCAAGATACCGGGAAATATTGTTTCGGTGTTGATGATACCCTAAAAGCCCTTGAACTTGGTGCAGTTGAAACACTAATCTGTTGGGAGAATTTAGATATACAACGATACGTCCTTAAAAATCATACAACTGGTGAAGATAAAATTCTGCATCTGACGCCTGCACAAGAAAAAGATAAAACTATTTTTATGGATAAGGAGGTTAGTCTTTTATTCACACATGATAAAAATATTTTGATATGAGGTGGATGGTGGACTGTCATTTTTGTTGATACTTTGTTATTATAGACCATGACAGAACTTGAATTAGTTGAATCCCAACCACTTCTAGAATGGATTGCAAATAATTATAAAAGTTTTGGTGCAACTTTGGAAATAGTGACGGACAAATCACAAGAAGGGTCACAGTTTGTGAGAGGCTTTGGTGGCGTTGGAGGTGAGATTTGATTTGATTCTTTATTAAAATGGTTTTTTCCGGGCGCCTCCTCCTCCTCTATTTTAATTTTAATACATTGGCTTAATTCAGTAACACGCCCAACAATCATT
Organism: Protaphorura quadriocellata; assembly: GCA_034698945.1. Taxonomy (NCBI): domain Eukaryota; kingdom Metazoa; phylum Arthropoda; class Collembola; order Poduromorpha; family Onychiuridae; genus Protaphorura; species Protaphorura quadriocellata. The sequence continues at coordinate 5,211 of JAQGCA010002573.1, read as the reverse complement.
TCATAATGCGTAACAATAATGACAATTAATTAAAAGTCTATATAACAAATATGTATTGTAACCAATCGTTTCGTGGTTCAGTCAGTTCATTGGGAAGTTTTCATTGCAATGCTCAAAGGCGGACAGTTTAGTGTAGTGGTCTGCACGCAAACCCGGCATGTTTGAAGTCGTAGTTCGATTCTACGGTCTGTCTAAATAAACTTTTGACTATTGCAATGCTGGGTGTAAAGGAAAAAAGAGAGTAAGAGTCATAGTATTAAGAGTAATAATGTGTCTCGCTTGTATTATATATCTTCACGATTTACCTTGTATTTCGGAAGATCCTAAATGCAACGGTGCTTGTTGTGTTGCGGTGGTTTGTTGCAGTGATTTATTGCAACGCTCGTCACCGATCTTTCCGGGAAGCGGTTAATCGGAGCAACCTTCACTGTTTTTTGGATGAAAGAAAGGAAAGCTTCTAATCTGAATTTTTGTTACTAGGTCTACTTCGGTACAAAGTCGATTTCCCAAGTCTTCAACTGGACGAGTTTAATGAAGGAGAATACGACTTGGATGACTATTAAATAAATGGAACCAAATTGTACTTCACATTCTTCTAATCATCACATTCTTCCAAAGTGGAATGTTCCAGATTCATCAATATTGAATCGATGTGCAGACCACTTTATAAGTCAAGACGATAATTAACCAAAAGTTGAACAGCGTCCAGAATTATAATTTTGATGTTTCCAACAGCCTCATTCATTACCTACAGACGATCAGTTACTGTAATAGTTTGAACCGGAGTATTTTGAAATTAGCTATATCTTTTAAGTTTGGATTTTGAGGCACTCCGGAATCATATTATAGTATCATATTGCATAAGTCATTAGACAGTATCACATTTCACATACTTTTGATTTACGGAAAAGTAATTTTTTGTCAAAATGCCAAAATTCTCTAGCTTAAAGTTGCTAATATTTGAAGGAGAGATTCAAATTTTTCTTTTCCCTACGTCTCATCTTCATAATATAATATAATATAATATTTGCTATGCAGGTTACTCTTTATTCGTATTAAATTAAATACTCGGATATTTATGTTAAATTGCATTTCCGTCTGCCCCTATGGGTAAATTGAGTGTTTAAAAGATATTTTTCCAAAGGAGCACTTTGTTTAGGGGGTTTCGTGTTCTGTCAAGGAGTTTGAATGATGCTGGTATCATTGTTGGAGTGGCGAATGTAATAGTAGTCGCAGTAACGCCTTTGACGGTTCAGTTCAGCTTGATCGAGACATAATATTAAAATATGCATGATTTTTTTTTATAAAAGTAGTTATATCTAATATGACGCCAATATGATGGAGACATTATTGTACAATACAGGTAATGCTTCCCTCGCTCAAAATGTTAATGTAATCTTTGGATATAAGCTTTTAACGTATGCAAGAAAAAAGTCGACCACGCGTCACTAAACTTATTAGAAAGTCTGTTGAACTTATCATTAGCGTACGAGTATTAGAGTGTAGCATATCATAATCATGGAAAAAAAAATTCTACCTTGATTTGAACTGTGTACTTGTTTTTAACTGAATCAATAAAAATTAGCATAATTTGGTTTAAGTTCCAATTGTACCGGTTTCTTAAGTGGCTCAAGTATATAGTCATAATTCATTGAAATTTAAGATTAGAGATGTCAGTTCACATTTTGTTGTAAATACACAATTCGAAACGTTGCAGACTTCAGAATTCAGAAGATTATAATAAAAGCAAAGTTTTACCTTTGAAGAACCGTTATTTATTTATAGTCTCGCTAAAGCAGTAGCCAATTTTTGTTCTAATTCTAAACTGGGGAATCTTCTCACAAGCTTGTAATGTACATATAATAGTGCGGCAGACCTATTGATGTGGCTGTTGAGTTGCAGTCTGAGATTAGAGTGGGGAAGTTTGTCCACTTGCTCTCGACATATTGAACTTCCTCAAAACCTTTCCTAATTTACTGTGTACAGCGCACGATTTTTTAATGTGAAAAGCACCCATGTCATGTCGACTTAATAATGCTTCTATATAGCACGTGATGACCGTTTCTTTCAATAATGATGATTCAAATATAATTCGATAATATTTTTTAAACACTGCTTAAGGAAGTAAAACGTAAAGCAAATTTGTAAAGTACCAGGACACCGGGGATTAGTCTGTGACGAATAATACAGAATCTGCCATCCTGTTTCCGGTGTGAGAGCATTTTACATTTTGATGAAGATGTCAACCTATGCAGTCTGAAATAATCGAGTCTAGAGTAAACTTTCGTGTACGTAGAAACCACAACGACTAATTAAACCAATTAATGTAATCTAGCTCTAACTGGATTGATTCGAAGAGTTGAATGATTGCGGATTCAAACGGTACTTGTGGTTTCTTATATAGCATCAGCACAACAATGGAGATTAACAAATGGAATGGGGATAATGTCTTGAATCAAGTTCCGATTATAATTTTGACACCTCTTACATGGCAAGTAATTGGTGATAAGAAGTCGCTATAATTAGCACAACCTGATCAGTTTAACCTGGTAATTAATTAATTGAATACACCACGATAAGATTAGCTAAGGATTACTGACTATTCCACAATTCTTGTGGTGAGGTGTACGATACCAATTAATTAATTAATCTAGTGTGGCCAGCCATATTAATTACAAGCTGAAATCATAGTTCGGAATAAATTAAGTGTTAAATATTGAAATCACTTTCAATCGTTAACTCAAGATTGTGTAATTCATACCTCATACGTCTTAGAACGCCTTTCCAGTGGAAAGTTTCCACCACTAAAGTATCAACTGAACATGGAAAATATTAAGATTGCCACCATCCTCGGACTTTCACTCTTCCTCATGTTTGACGGTAAATTGTAATTTTTACCCTTTTTGGGCAAAATGAACAGTGATATTATCCTACAGATTTTGAGAAAGCAATGGGAATCTCTTTCAATCTTTTGACCTGAGGTGACCTGACCCCAGGTTTTTGTCAGCTTTTATCGCGTAGCCCCGTGAATTTCCGTCATTAGCATCAACAAGTATTAGTAGGACTTGGTTAACATCAAATTCTGATCTCTGTAGACAGTCTCTAACTAAAACCTAAGGAAGTAAAATCGATAAGAAAACAGTTTATTTCTTGGAACATTCCAATAGTCCATTATAAACCGGAGTGGTTCTTTTATAGTGGCCAACGCTGGGTGGAAAAACTTTCTTTGTCCGACCTTCACAAATACGTCGACATATTTTCCTTGCGCCGACGATTGTATCCATCAACATGGTGCAGATTTTGGACATTGTGGTTCTAAGTTACGAGACGACTACAACTGTTATTGCGGACCATTGAACGGAAGTAAGATTGTCGATATTTTAATACGTCATTTTAGGATTCCGCAATGCTTCTGCGGAAAGTCTTGGTTATTTAAATATTCAACGAACATCCTCAGCCACTATTACTCTTATGCTCATTGTTTATTTAGCCATGCTTTTAGTTTTAAGTAAACTTGAAATTAACATATTACTAACCCTAATTTAACAGAAGTTCACGAGGAATCTCTGCATTGCGCAGACCCGGCTATAAAGCAGAACTATATGCACTTATGTACTGTCGATTGTCAGTGTAGTCACGGTAAGATAAAAATACAAAGTTATGAACTTTAATTTCATTACGAAGAAGAAAATGCACAAATTATTTTGTCAGGAGCGGAAGGTGGGACTTGTGACTTTGACTTGAAGGCTTGTGAATGTTTCGGATTTGACCAGAAGAATGTGAGTTAATAGATGTCTCGCTAAACTTCTGACTTAAATGCTTCGATTGTGTAAATGTGTCTAATTAAAAAAATGTGATGACTTTTGCTAGTCCATGTGTCCATACACAGACGTGGAAGGATTTGCGATGTTCACGGCAGAAATGGCTGGTACGGAAGGATTGGTCGGATATTTTACCAGACCGTTCCTTCCGGCTGCGTATCCCTATAGGAAAACTAATCCTGCAGAACCTGTGGCAGATGAAGAACCGTACTAAGGAAATTCCGTGTATTTTGTTCAAGATAGACTAATATGTATTTGTTTTGATTAATTTCTCTCCAATTTTTATGACACATTTTTTACTCATATGCTAATTCTATGCTAATCATATGCTAATTTTTCATAGTTTTTCTGAAATAAAATCAAGTCAGGGAATAATCAATATTTTCATTTCGACTTGATGCTTACGTTTTGTATTATCGTAAATGCGCACTTCTATATCAACCGATCAACCTAGTTCACTCGTGATATAACGAACCCTCGTAATGTACGAAAACTGGTTCGATTTAAGAAAAGTTCAACTGATAAAAATGGGGCGTAATTCTAATGACTAAGTACATACGAATACGAGATTCAACACGCACTTAAAACAGTTCCAAGAATTGTTCTTTACGTCAAGGTTTTAACTAGCAATGTCAAGTGCGAAAAGTAACAGTTCTATTAAGAGCAGTTCCTTGTACTACGTTTCGATCGCATTACTCAATTTATATTCCAAATTATTTCCAGTGAAAATGAGAGTTTTACTGGAAATGTCTGAGAAGCAGAGAAGCCATATGCCCTCTTTTAAGCAAATGATTCGGCTAAAAACAGCGGTTCCTGAATAAGTGGCGATTATACATATTTTACATGGCATTATTTATTTTAAATTAAACTATGATTTCACAACGCCTCCCACAATCTAGTACTCATCTACACCTCCGCTCCGTTTAAATTTTTACTGACATGCTGAAACAAATCATTCCAGTTTAATTGAATTCCTTTTGACTGACTACAGTGATAATCGTTTGAAATCTAGAGCATAACTTTCGGCTTCATTTGCTTTAAATAACGGTGGTTTTATAAACTTTTCCCCCAGTTCCATAACAAACCATGCCTCTACTTTTATTGATATCTCTGGAGACATCAGTATAAAATTCAACTCTTGAATCCTAATGGGTACGATATCGTGCTGAATTATTGACTCCGGATTTTCCTCAGGGCATGAAAAAGTGTCTTCAATGCACCAAAACCGAAGGTCAAAGGGTCATAGGGTTAAACCCCATGCAAACGTCATCAATTTCCCCCGTTCACCAAAACCGAATATGACGTCATGAACCCCATGTTATTCTCCATAAGGGAGAAAAACCGAAAAAACATGGCGGACCTGCAATGCTCGCCATGTTAAAAAGAGTGA
>JAQGCA010002572.1:0-13587 GCA_034698945.1 Protaphorura quadriocellata | reverse complement strand
CAATCAACTTGCATACTCAGTATGTTTGAATGCTGGGGTTAGCACTCTAACGGAAAAACAAACAAACAAACAAACAAGCGCCGCTACTCTATTCATTCAGGCAGTTTTAGAGCTCAGACTTTCACCACTTTCTCCATTACGTTATATGGAGAAAGCTGGAAAAGGACCCGCGGTATAAACGGCACTGCGATCTATTCGATCATTTACGGTAGCTTTACAGAGACGTGGCCAAATCCCTTTGCATTTGATCTTGGGCCTGCTTTCTTCATTTACCAGTAACACATACTGATATAAGAAGTGAAAGGAATCAATTAGACTGCCCGGCCTATTGCATACTACATTATAGCCGAACTGTTCGGGTGCTGAGGATGTAGAAAAGTGAGTATACTATTAGAGCGTACAAAGGAGCACTTAGAAAGTGTCAGAGCGAGGGTTGATGCAAAGTTATTATGATGGCGATAGGATGAGAAAGTCCAATCCAATATGGTAAGTAACTCCAGCTCAGAGACGGGAATTGAAATGTCTCGCCCCAATGGGTCAAATGAAAATTCCTTTCATTCTGACTAAGACTACAACAACAACGCTATAACTGTGGTGGCTGTAATAAGTACTATTTCAAATACTCGGATGACGAGTATGCCTGACTGAAGAAACGAATTAGGTATCAATCGGATTAGACTTTCACATCCACAGTTGGGCACGAAGCACATTTACAATCCAATTTTGACGATACTCTTTCACCAGAATTAGACTGAGGCAATTTACCAAAGGAAATTATCATTAAAGTGGTTCTATTTGTCATTGGTTGAATCCGTACAGGATAAAATCTGGCGGATTTATGACATTTCTCTTCGAGAATCTGCATACAACCAGGGTGAACAAATGTGGAACAGATAAGGTTTGTGAATAATTGTGAATATTTGTATTCCACCTTGGAAAATTACCGCGAGGTCATGAGCGGAAACCGCGTTATAATTTGAGAAATGGATACTAAATCAAGTCAAGGTCTGGTGCCTAGTTAAGAGAAGACCGCAATAGTGGAATAGAAAGGAACACAGAAATAAACTTAATCAATCAATCAAAGTCTTCTATCTCCCGTAAATTGTCAACTTTAGATTCCAGGTATCATCAGTTTGAAAATCTAAAGATTTTTTGACCTTGAATCTAAAATTATTTTTATATCTGTGCAAAATTGGTTTTCGGACGGCATGGATGCCATAATATTGAACCGTTGCCGACGCGTTTAAGATTCGATCTCTCTGATGGACATGTTTTTGAGCACTACTTTAGAGACGTTTTCCTTTGCTGGTTAGTGAAGAGTGTCAACCATACTATAGATGAGTTAAAGCAATTTAATGGGAATAGTTTTTTATTACACTCTGTTATTATTTGACACTGTTCTGTAGTGGTTCAACCTTCTCTTGAGTTGTTGAACGGAAGGGGTGGGAAAGAGTTCAAATGAACAAGACAGAGGTTAGTCGCGTGGAATTAAGTCGCCACACCCATGTCAGAAAACAAGCGTCAGATGTCATATTTTTCTAGGAATTGTTTCTAAATTCATGAGTCAACAGAGCTGACGAGAAGTCACAGCTAGATGAAAGCCTCGAGCGATTATTATTGATGAATCCCCACAATGGAACTGTACGTTCGCTTCTTGGTTCATATGAAAAGGTTGAAGAAGACAGGTGTGGTGACTACGATTAATGGATTACATGTCGTGATAGAGGATCCGAACCGAGAACGAACGTATAGTTAGAAACTAGTAGAAAGTAGGGATTTGTGGCAGCACTCATATGTTATCAATGCATAAAGTGGTTAGTAGTGAAGAGGATTGTAATAATCATAACCCTGGGACTCCTCGTATTCGTTTCACACCGAGCGTGCCATGTGACGGCTTTGTTGACAGACAGTTGATCCGTAACCTCGCATTTGCATCTTTTAAGAGAACAAAGCCCCGCAATCATTATTTCTTACCACTGAAAACCATGCGATTTATTAATTATGGCGAGTTGGGATAAGCTTTCCTTTATCGGAAATGACCGGAAACCTCACAGTTATTCATTTCCTGTAGATAGTTTGCGGTGGGAAACCGCATGACTCCCCTGAAGAATTAAACTACCCAATTAAGAATAATAAATGAAGACCGCGTCAATACCGTATAAGATGCTACTATGTATATGGAGATTCTAACTATTCAGATATTGAGTAACCTTTTGTATTCATTGGTATCTCAATTTGGAATAATATGTTTGTTTCCTCCCATAGGTACAGTCTTCGATTGTATGTATAGAAATAATTTTAAACATTTGCCTCCTTTAGTTGTAAATGTATTTAACATTAATTATAATTAACATTAATTAACATTAGTTAACATTAGTTAAGTCTAGTTAAAGTCGGAATTGACGACACTCACTGATAATTCAATATTTCATCTCGGTGTTTATGTTGTGTGAGCTATGAAGTTGATGACTATAATAAACACGTATCCAATCCAATCCAATCCAATCCGAAAGATAAAGTGAAGCAAAACTCAAATGAGTTGAAAACACCAATGACAAAAGAAGAGAGTAATATCGAACTAGGGAAAAGGAATAACTAAAAGTTGTCCAAAGGAGCATTCATGGGCAATACTGATTGTAAGACTGAGTCTCCGAAGATCGAGTAGCAACTCCGTGTTAACACCATCTGAGCTAGCTCATCATGTGATCATCAGTGGTAGATCCTGTATTATTTGATGAAATCCCAGACAAATGTGGAGCAATGTAATGTAATATAGTATCATTGCTAGCTAACATAGAGCAGCTAGTGAAATACAGGAGATAAATACGACACGACCGTTTCCTGGTGGCGGTCAGTATTTCAAAGATAACCGCTTAAATTCCCAGTGGGATGTAACCCTAATCCATATGTATTTACTATAAGGTTACGCGGTTCCCATACACCAACCACTCATTCCTTTTTCCGTGTCTGCTTAGTGCTAGCTCCCTCAAAAGCCGAACAAATAGGAGTCAATAAAGAAAGCAAAGACGTGCACTTGAACTGACTACAGGAAGGGTGAAGGGGCATAAGGAGAAATAAAATAATCTAAGAGATTTTCCAAAGGAAATGGAAGAAGGACCTTCGGTTGGACTTGGACCTCAATTCACAATGCAGAGGGAAAATCATCATTCTTCCAGGATTATCCTTTCCAAACTGGACCATTCATTCTCTATCCCCAGGAAGGCCCTTGTGTCCAAGTCCAGTCGGAACTGGACTTACAAGTACGTTTTTTGAGATCCAAGAGATGTGTGTTCGTTCGGTTTGAGTCTCAAAATTCCTATCCCCTGGTTGCTTGTTCCTCTCTGTAGAACACAACTCAAAACACTATTTCTTATTCTTTACTTTCTGCACACAATAAACTTTATTTTTCCTTCTCTGTCCTGCCCTGGTCGTGGTTCTCAGGAGTCCCGCGTGCTTTTTGCGGTAAATAGGTCAGTGTTTTACTTTCAGAGACACTTTCACACTGTTAAAGTGAAAGCAAATGGTGGTAGTGTGAAAAAGACGTTTTAGCCAACCCGAGTCTTTCTCCATTTTCTCCACCAAGTCATGGAAAGTAAAAGAATTGAAACATGAGCTGAGACGAGACAAGAAAGTAAAATGAAGGAAGGCACGGCGGAAGGAAGAAGTCGAGTGGTCGTGCCTCCGCTTCTACATATTCTATGTGTCTGTGTATCTTCAATACCAAATACTGATACCAGAATAAAAAAAGAATTTCAAAGTAGTGGAGTGTAGTGTATTGTTAGTTTCAAAGAAATGGTGGAAGGGTGCTAACGGGAAAAATTACGAGCTCAAATGATTCTTTTTTTTTCTCGCCTTCTTTTGAGATAACTTTATAATATCCTCATCTCTTGAAATACAATAAGATGCACGGCTCTGTCTTTGTCCCTCGTCAGACGTTCTTCCCATACTAATTTTCCCTGGAGAAAAGAGCCAGTTTCCACATATCGACACACACACTCACACACTTTGGAAATCTCCCACCCTTCTTAAATTGTCTTTTGAATACTTTACTACATTTCAATTTTACCATGTAATATAAAATGGAGGGGAGATGTGAATACCCTCCCCATCCTTTCACCATGCACACAGAAAAATCGTGCAGAATTAGAATTTCGGGTTTTTCTTCAAAACTTCTAAATTGCTATCTCGTTCTCCATTCTCTTTCTTGGTGATATAAGATTTCGTTTAACTACGTTCGGATGAAATTTATTGGAAGTAGAACGTATATGGACACACCATCACCAAGAGCTGCCTTACACCTTCTGCCTATTTATTTCGCGTTTCCCAATGCTGGGTCCTGACGATGTGACTTAATTACATTACAACAGATTAGTAGGTTAGTTAAAACGCGATTAGTGAAAACAAGTATTATCCCCTGCTTATACAACATGCAAACTCAATGGTTTTCACCTTACTCCGTTAAACTCAGTCAGTACCCAGTTAGTCACTTCATTTTGTAATAAATTAAGTGAATAATTTTTGTCAACTTTCATTTCATTCCATAGTTTGGCACCGGTGACCGAGAAACACCTTCCGAATTCTGAGTTTATGTTTGTGTAAATTGTTCGTATTGCGAGTTACACATATGTGCGTGCGTATCTGAGTTAGTCATGAACATCTCCTTAAAGATAGTAGGTGAATTCGAGTCTTAATCACTTTATACGTTGTACATATTACTAATTAGTAATATTGGATTAACAAATAGATGATTTGGACCAAACCATACCAATTTTTCATTTAAATCGGACGTAATACTGCCATACTTATTTTTTCCATACACAAGTTTAGCAGCAGCTTCAAGGAATTCTCCAATCGCCTTTAGACTGCACAGACTTGTGACATCGGAAGGGAACACCGATCATAATTGACAGAGAAATGAGGTATAGACCACTGAATACTCTGGCACAAGCTCCGACAAGAGAATCATACTGTCATTGTTTTCTTGAAGTAAACAATTTTGTCTACTCCATAATAAGACGGCATCTGTACTCCCAGTTTTAATCAATCTAAGATATGATGTAAAGCAATTTCTCTACCAAGGACTTCAATGCAACGTTACGTACTCAAAAGAACAATAAGAGATGCTTAAGGACGGATGACAGGAATTTGAAACCCTTTGAGGATGCCGACTGTCAGCAAAATACAACAATCAAAACCGAAACTAATGTTTCTGTGAGAGCCTCCGTAGTTAACAGTTAAGACAAATGGGGAGAAAAGGAGTGGAAACTAATTAGAATAAGTCAGCATTCTTTCCCACACATACCCGACTCCAAACAAAAGGAGAAAATAGAAATTGAGGAGGATTTTCTGTGAGTGAAAATCGTGAAGATTTATGAGTGCCGTCTCTGAGGAAAAGGGATAGGGAAAACCTGATTGTAAAAGATAAGAGGGGCCGGGAACGAAGACTTGGGCACATGGAAACGCCATATCACTCCACAGAGTCCATATTATTTAGGCTTCTTCTGGACGAATCTGCTTGCAAAAGTTATACTGGCTACTCTAGCTTAGCTATGTTCTAAAGCCTGAAGGTTTTTCTGTAATGTACAGATAATACATAGGAAGATGTAAGGAACTGTGTTGGTAGAGAGCTTAATCGTGATTTATGCTAACTCAGCCAACTCAACCCTCTCAAGAGATTTTTACAGTTTGCTTAATTTTCCGCGGTGGCACGTTGAATTTCATTCTTTCTAATCTCCGTCTCGTTTTCCCTCTGCTAAAGAACAAAATGGACATAAAACAAAGACTAGAGAAAATGAGAGTAGGCTTTCCCACTTGTTATCTTATTCATTTGGGCAGAGTTTGGCTTTATTTGACTAACCCAAAGGAGTTATTGGGTTTCTTGTCGTGTCGACCAAATAATTAATTCTGAGCAAGGCCTGACACTATTACTAGACCTTATTTAATGCACTATTCCTTTAATACAGCCCTTCTGTTGAGAAAGGAGTATTCAAATAGAGGCCGAGTGCGGGTGTAAAGAAAACTCATTCAAAGTTTTGACACTATTCATTTATGGAATTGAGGTTAGACAAGCAAGGAACAACGGTAACCAAGCAGAACAGAAGAGTTTTGACCAGCAACCAGCATGTACCTATAGATATAACGCTGAATCCTTGGGTGAAAGGCAATCTGACTGAATCAAAAGTAATCTTACAAAGTTTTCCCATCGTATGCATCTATGATCACATTTTACGGGAAGGAATAACTATACCGGTCAGCACGGAAACAAAAAGTTCAAACGTATCGTATCGACATTCAACCTTAAACTAATAATTGTAGGTTATAGATGGCTAAACTTTCTTTTCCAAATCCCAATTACCGAATAAATATCTATCGTGGATAACAATTAGGAATACTTGTCGCTATTTTATCCAATCAACTTAACACGAAGTTATTACGCCTTTCAACTTAATTGAATGTTCTGCAGTTTTATATCATGAAACGAGCGTTATTTCCAGTAGTCGAATTACAAAGATCTAGATTTCATGTGGGCATGTGAATAAAAGCTTTATTGCCGTGTTAAGAAGTTCTGGGGAAAAAATTGAAAATGTAGGGAAACGCGTGCAACAGAACCTTCCCAACCACTTTTCTCTTGACATATTTGAAGATTTTTGCAGATCTCAACGTTCCTTGAGACAGTTGTGTAACTGAGTCTTACCAGTAAACAGTTTCCAGTGTATTTTAGGTCTGAACCTGTACAGAATATAGTGATGCCATTCCCCCCTTAAATTTCAATAGATTCACATTACAAAGGGCGGAGCAGTGTTCCAATTTCGAGGATTCTTTCTAAGGCCCACCGCGGTAGCTGGTCTCATCGTAGAAGTGAAAAATGAATGTAAAGTAAATTTTTAGTAAAACTTTCCTTCACATTGAAATGCCAGGATAGTGGGTAGAAAATCTTTAGTAAAGGGGTCATGTCTACTCTCTACCGAATCTTTTACCGGGTAGTGTCAACTTGCCTGTCATGTATATCACATCAAATTACAGAAAGCTTGATCACGAATTTCTTCTGCATGTTATAAAGAGACTACTGATAAAATAATCTCTTCCTTTCAATAAGAGAATTGCGGCAGTGGTACAGGCTCCCTTTGACGCTTTGCTATGGCGAGAGTTCAAGCTTTCTGGCAGCCAAGGTATATGTTTACTTCAAGAAACATTTTCTCCATTAGAAAATTTTGCTACTAGTACTAGAAATAGTTCCTCTTGACCGCAAGCATACTATTTTGAAAGGAACATGTGCGATGATGTCTGAGAGTGATTTGGTTTGATATAATGAAATATTTAACCTTATCTTGATACTGAACCTAATGTATTACAGGCAATTGACAATCACCGGGAAATAAAGCTTTGGGAAGGTTCCCATGTAGAATAGAGTGGGTACGTTAGTATCCTGTGCTCAAATAGAGCCCTGGTCTAGGTATCTCCATACAACCTAATGGAGAAAGTGAAGACCCCTATCACTTCTACCACCTGCGTGAATGAATAGACTCTCGGGATCTATTCGGTATTGACGGTAGAATGAAGGAATCTAGGGTTGGGCTGGGAAAGAAAAATAGTATTGCAATTTATTACCACATTATGCTTGAGAGCCCTTCGGACGACTGGTGTGAAGAGTTGTTCCACGAGTGGACATCTTGGGTGAGTTCGACATCGCAGTGAAAAGAAACGACAGAGGGACGGCGGTGGATGATATTTCTCGAGGAGAGGTGACAAGGCAACGAGGACTTCTTCCGTTTGACTTTTTCCCAACAACTCACCTCCCTGTAAAATGTGTGTAGAAAATCAAACATTTATATTCATTCTCTCGCATTCGGTTGACTGATGATGACCCCGACACAAAAATACGACTCTGTGCCAGTCATGGCCTCAACAGCCTCTTTTCAAAAGCTTTTATCCTTTCCTGCATGATTTATTTTATCTCATACCCACATTCCCTCCTTTCCATTCTCAACCTTTCTCCTCTCGCTATTAAAACTTTCTCCAGCATGTATGTGCGGAGTAGTACGTACAATTCACAATTCAACATATGTCCTGCGTAATGGTTAAAAGGATTTTATATTCTCCGAGTCTGACTCACTTGGTGTGGCATAGCCTACCCATTACAGCAGTCCAAGCGTGATGGCACACTTCAACGTTTTAGAAATTGCTAACAACTGGCTACTGCTGGTAACTGGACTAGGTCTACTCTACGACCCATTGAAAGTAAAATGTGTGGAGAGTTCTGATATAACTTCTTTATGCCGTATCTTGGAGAACAAAAAAAACAAATGCAGTATGAGCTAAGAGATTAACATCTTCAAAAGTTGACATTTCAAAGTCATATCATTACGCGAAACGCAAAGTCGTAGGATGCACTCTCTCTTTTATATCTTTAGTTTGAGGGGACTTTAATTAAGAATAACTTAGTCGAGGCCGTAGGAAAAGTAAACAAATGAACCTATTAAGGCAATGTGATGTGCGTGCATTTCTCTTTTCTAAAACTTGCCCAATATATTTATTCCGGTCCATATTTGATGGTATAAAGGGGTTTGACAATACCGACACCAACCAACCAATATATCCAGTAAAGTACTGTCCTGTATTATACTTGCTTTCCTGAATTTTAATTATCCTTTGCTTTTACAGCAATTTAACTTTCCCGTACTCTATTGAAGTGCACCGACAGCTATTCTGTTTGACTTATACAAATTAATGTAGAAGGTGGTTCCTTATCTCAACCCTTCTTGCAGCCGGAGCTTAGAGGCTGCCAGGAAAATTATATCCGAGATCTAGTGAGTTGTGAGTTAAAAGTATTAGTAATTACAACATACAGAGCGAAGCGTCGGGAAATCGAAACATGTTCAACTCTAATATCTCCTGGGTTAATTCCGAAGCTCTAAAAGGCCCACGCGTCGTAAGATCGAAAGTTGAACGGATTCTACGTTAATATCTCCTTGGATTCTATGTATTAAGTTTATGGAAACCTACAATTCAGCCGGTGCTGGGTTAGATCGGTGAAAACCAAGTTGGCAATATAGGAAGGAAGTGAAGTTGACAAATTCAAATTTTTGGAATGTCCGAATTGACAATTTTTTTTTCTATTTTTCTCTTCCGTAGTAATTTCCATACATCCTACCCCAAATTTCCGGTTCATCCGGCTCAAGGTTCATTTTCAATTCTCCTTCGTTTCGCACAAGTCATGTGTAATTGTTACGTCAAATATTTGGGTTCGGATAAGAGCAAATTGACATTTAAAGTAGGTAATCGGGGTTACCTATACAAAGACAAGTGACAAAAACGGTGTAGACGACTATTATTTTGATCAGCAAACAACTGCTTCAATTATATTCATCAAAAATGCATGGAATGGGAAGTGGTCTGAAGGAAGAGGATATGTTTGGAGCAACGGACTGCATCGTTTTCAATTACCTGATTTAAACCGTGTTATATCGAAAATTGCACCGGGACAAGCGAAACTTCGTTTTGGTGGGTCAAAATTCGGGCGAAATTGGAAAAGAAATTGCCAACCTTGTTTTCGTAATTCCAACCCAGAATTATTTGGCCTATGGAGCGAGGCGGAGTTATGATTATGCTCTACTATCTCTTAAGAGAGGGTTCTGAGGACGTAATTTCGGATACCACTATACTATTATTGTCAATAAATACTGAGTTTTAACCAGCTGAACAGAGCCAACCGCCTGAAGTCTCTCAGAGTTTAATTTATAGCTTTGAAAACGTTGTTATTTGTAAGAAAAGGAGGGCTGGAGGCCTAAAACAATACTACACGACTGACACGCAATTAATTACATGTGAAAGTGAAAGGCTTCACGCAGTTATGTTCACGGAAGGGACTCGACTTGAGTTCAGACGAAACTTGTACACATATTATGCTCGGAGTATAGTACACAAAACAAGTCTCTCTCTGCCTTGAGTTATTACTAGACGGAAGTTGGAAAACAATTAAAATGAATTGGAAGTGTCAACTCCAAATAGAGAGAGCGAC
This sequence comes from Protaphorura quadriocellata, assembly GCA_034698945.1. Classification (NCBI taxonomy): domain Eukaryota; kingdom Metazoa; phylum Arthropoda; class Collembola; order Poduromorpha; family Onychiuridae; genus Protaphorura; species Protaphorura quadriocellata. The sequence goes on along the minus strand of JAQGCA010002572.1, from coordinate 3,569 downwards.
AGCTCAGCGTCGTTCCTCCGGTTCGAAATAATTGAAATAAATTAATTTAAAGCTTCAACGCTTAACGCAATTAGTTGCCACACACACATATGTAACCTGCTGTACGCCTGGCCTGAAGTATTTGATCGAACCTCAGAACGCAAAGAGTAAAGGCAAGAACAAAACTGTAGAAGGTCTAAAACGTATTTGACTAGTCTGGAAACGGAAAAGCACTGTTTGTTTATTTTTCTGTTAAATAATAAATATAAAAAGTATTTCATTCTCACTGTACTGTAAACCCCATCGCTTTACATTACATGGAATATTTGAGTAACGTAATGTGAACGGAAATTAAAATGATACATGTCAGCTATGAATTATTAACAGCGGATTGTCAAGAACCGGAAGAAAATTGCAGATGAGGAATCCTTTTACTGAAGTTGCGCACATGTAATAAATGTATTGTTTATTACGGTTTGCTTATGAACTGGAATAAATCCAAAGTCTTCCTTCCTTATGCCTAACTAATATTTGGGAAAGGAAAGTCGTCTTAAAATGTCAACGGAAATGCCAAGACTAATATTATTTTCTACTCTTGCGAACCATGAAAATCAGCAAGCAAGTCTCATTCAACTCCCTCCTGACTCTTGGGAATAATCGTCTTCCATAAATTGGCAGCGCAATTTATGCACTAGACTCTATGATGTTCAGACTGTGCAGTCTAGTCAGTCAGTCGCGCTAAAAATGCTCTACATGAATTTTGAGAGGATCCTGCTACTGCTGTATGGCTCAACCCGAAAATTTGCATAATATTCAGAGAAAAAGTCAAGTAGTCGTCGTCTCAATGCAGATGCGAATCCTTTTCGTTGTCATTCTTGTCTGGATGTAAAGTCAAAATTGGATCCCCTTCGGAGTATTTACATCTAATTCACGTGCAAGACGCATTTTGTCCACGTTTCACGCTAAGGTGAAAAGAAGAATGGAATGTGTAGAATGCATTGGATGAGGGACCATCCTTGCATAGATAGAGTGACATAATCAGAGTCGTTCTGATAAGAATTCTATAAATTCATTCCTATTGCCTTCCTTCACCATTTTCAATACGGATTCAGAGTTGATCTCAGTAGAACGACGGCTATTATGTCCTTGCGAAAAGTGTTCCATCTCGCCGGAATTCCATTCATTCCTTACCCCTATTCGTATTAAGAGTTCGTTAGAAAATCAAGAAAGGAATTCCCTACCTCATACTTAGTACTAATCCCAAAACGTAGTTCGGGAGTTCAGGTCCTTCAAACTGCACCTGCTATGAAAGTGTTTCCATACGATATTGGTATCCCAATGCGAAATTCTAGGTAAATGCAACATTTCTTAAACTAAGTATGTACTTTCAGGGCAATTGGTAGAATTTCAATTGGTTCCAACCATTTTTGTCGTAGTTCTATTTTATATATTTTGGAATTTTCCAATGCAATGCAGGATAGTTGAAGGACACACAGGAAGGAAGAAAGTTGACTATAGTTAAATGTAAAACTATTAAGTTATTAGAGTTATTTTTTACTACATCATAAATTAAAGCATCATGCTTGTGTAGATATCTTTTGAGTAAGTCCATAGCTTCATCATTGTGACTTTATGGCCAACTTGAAGATATAAGAGGAAATGGCTAGTTTACACTTCGTAAGAAAATGCATTAAACATATTGTGAATGCGAGTATTGTGTATATCCACCTTATTTTGAACAGACAAAACGGAATGAAAATAACTTACGGAGTCCAGAAGATTGGACACAATTTCTACTGGCACGTGAGAAATGCAGTCGTCATGAAGAGGAGTCGTCGTTGCATAGTCGACCAGTGCCTGTGAATAAAGTGAAAGTAAAAAATAATGAAACAAATAATTATACTAATACTTCATACATGTATGATTCATGTCTGGCACCAAGGGTCATTTCACTATTTCGTACGTTGCGTACCATTGTGTCAAAACTATAACTGTTACAATAAAATGTTACCCTCTTCCTCGTGTTTACACTTTACGTTCAATACATGCCCAAAGTAGGAAATCGTATAGGGACGTACTGTATATGGATTCTTCTAGCTTAAACGGATCTTAGTAATATATTACGATAATAAATCCTAGAAACTGAATTAATTGTTTCGCATAAAATCAATGAAGGTACTTTAAAAGATTGAGCACAGTACAAGACTTTTCCTTCTCTCCATCTCCCATATTAAATTAAGCATGGATGAAATACAGCAGATGCTTCATGGAGAAAGTTTGGCATTCGGATCGACTCCATTTATCATGGAGACCTTTGATAGAGCAAGGGGCCAAGCCGTATGGCCGGATGTGATACCGAATTATTTACTTTTGTGATGAAGCATAGAGAGATATGCATGGATGGGAGAGCTTTGGAACTTTGTAATTACTAATTACATTCTGTAACTGTGATGGTCTAAGTTGATGACAGCACCCATTCGCATTCTTGACAGTCCGAACTCCAAAGGTATTACATGAATCGATGATTCATTTAATTACTCTACTCGGACCATTTTCTGTAAGTGCACGTTAAATGTCTCTACGATAAATTGAAGTGTACTAGAGAGGACCCCATTCAACAAAATCAGTTGCAAGATTCACTTAACAAGATCTGGACAATACCGCGAAAAATAAAAGTAATCTCAGTCTGCAATTTTAGTGCAAAGTGAATCTTCAAGTGCCGTCAGGTGCCGACTGGAATGATGACAACAGGGACGAAAATAACGGCAGGTTTTGACTTGTGTCGTGTGCGTTATGAATTTTTGGTTGCAGATGTTGATGTTAGAATACTTTGTATTCGAATACAGACGTAACAAAGAGAGGAATGGTCCTAAAGTGATATGGATATATTTTCCTCACATGTCACACTCGGCATTCCTTCGATAAGTGTTAATGTTAGCTACAATAACCAGCAACAAATTCAATATTTACAAACTTTCAGAACACCCACGTTCGTTTATCTTGAACAAGTGTGCCACACGAAACTAATGTTCCAATTTTGGAGAAAGCAATTCATATTGAGAAATCGAAGTTTGGGAAGTTGTGTGTCATTGCATTTTGCATTGGCAAAAACTCAAAGCGAAATCATAGAACTTACGCCCAGATCATTCCCATATGTGCCAAAGCAAAAGTGTAAAAGTCTGCAATTTGATAGGTCTGATTGAACGGCGTTTGAACAGAAACTGAAAACGTACCAGAATACAGGTTTTTAAGCGAGGATATGCATACATTTACGCTTTAGCTTTCATTGAGTCTAGCCAAGTTCAATTTGAATTTGATTCTTTATTGTTTTACAATACATATTAACTATCTTTATTGGAAACTTTTTGGAATCAAATATTGAATAAACGGTCTTAAGGACGGAGTAGATATGTGTTGCGGCATTTTTGCACATTTCAGACCATTCTGAGCGACTTTGATAAGTTGACCTCTGTTGACCTCAGAGGTCACCTAGCGAGGTCATATTAACAGTCGATGCTGGTTGTGACCTTGTGTAGCTACCATATGAATTTCGTTGAAATCCGTCAACATTTACTTCATGTGACCTCTGG
>JAQGCA010002571.1:0-13588 GCA_034698945.1 Protaphorura quadriocellata | reverse complement strand
TTCTAGCAAATCCGCTTAAGAACAACGGAGCTACGCTCATTCAAACTTCGGAAAAAACTTTAGGAATGGCCCTCGTATTATAAATATGGTATGGCGCACGACTCCCAGGTGTTGCATATATTAAATAGCTCGAAATGTTTACCTGAGTGGAATTGTAAGTATGGCCAGGCAGCACAAAACTAGGCATTTCATGTCTCATCCTTGCCGCCTAAACCTAAGAAATGTGGCAGGACAAAAAAAAGGCAATACGATCTTTGAATAAATTATATTTCAAATTTATTATTGTTTTATTTCTTTAACTATAAACATTTTGGCAACAACTTGCTCATGACTTTGAGGAATTGGGGACGGTTACATAATTTTATAATACCGGTCATACAAGCGCGACGTGATCATGCAAACTGTCACAGAGAATTGTTTCCATGAACAGGAATAGGAAGTCGTGTTAAGTGAAAATAACCATAACGTGTGACGAACGCCTTCCTGGTGATGCTTAATTAAATAGCTGGACACGACTGTGTGACTAAAACTGAAAATATTGTCAAACCGCACAAACCTAGGCATTTCATGTACTATCGTGCTTACCTAAGAAATGTGAAGGACAGAGAAAGAGGCAAAATTATCACTGAATAAATTATAACTCAATTTTACTATTTATTATCTTTTTTACCATAAACATTTAACAACAGTTTTGCTCATGACTTGGAGGAATTGGGATCTTTATTATAAATTTCTAATACCGGTCTACAATCGCGTCGTGATCATGCAAACGCTTACAGAGAAAATTGAAGATGCTAAAATACTCATCGACACCACAATTATTGTTGCGTCAATTAATTCTTATTAAAGGTGATCAACAAGATGGTGGGACCGGTCATGGTTTCCTCTTTCTCGATCATAGGTAACGGACTTACAGGACGTTCTGTCGAGCATTAGCGTAGTCAGTTTTCGCTCTATGGGTTATTTTAGCGACTAACGAACTTAACAAAAATCTTCTAAGTTTATCGAGAAAAGTACCGCATTTGTGCAGACTGATTTGAGTTTTCTTGAGTCAGCATATCTCAACTGGTGTTAAAATCTGGGTGGCAGGTCTAGTTGCAATACTTCATAGTTGTGGTTTTCTTGTTAGGTATCCGGAACTGTCCGTCCACTTTGACAATGCTTATGGAATAAATATCTACCATTAACTATTAAACTTGTTAATGGATATCATAAATTAATCATTGATACTTGAATTTTAATAACTCGCTGCATTTTATATAAGCATCCGGCAAGCAACGCCTAGGAGCTCAATATTTCTTGGTCTTACGAAGAACAACGACCATTCCACGCACATTCGGCGATACTCCCATTTATTACAACTAATCTTGGCAGTGCAATGATGCTGCGCGGCCCACTCAAGGACATATTTTATTCATACAAACGATATAAAAAAAGATCCAAGGTTTTAAAGAAACGAAAGAATAGAAACGACGGTCGTTCTTATCGTCACATCAGAAGACTCCAGAATTCTGACGGATTGGAAGTCAAAAACAAAAGACTCAAATTGACTGAGAGGGGAATGATGTTTGCAGTTAATTGCGGTTACTATGAAATGTTTACACCATTCCGGTATTCAATCAATGTAGACACTCAACATGGACATGGAAACTTTATCGTGGTACAAATTTGGAAATCGCGTTTCAATCGTTCTAGGTATCTTTTCGGCGGCCGCACAAATAATCAGCGTCATTCATACCATTTACGTTGGACAATTCGATTTTCACAACCGTATTTCAATATATCGACTCAGTTGCTTCCTCATTTTGATAATGATGACCGTTTTTCAAGTTAACTTGAAGAGAAATGCCTCAGGAATTATAGAATTTTGGAATCAAGTCATAGACTTACTCAACAGAGTACCATTTTGATCAGAAGTTCAAAAAATGGAGCGCAAGTGCGTCATCTTTATCGGAATAGTTTTGGGAGGTATTATAGCGATGCAACTTTGTTTCGCCCAAATGTTTTTGTACGAATGCGAGTATCATCCTTTGGGTGGAGTTCTTCGCACTTGTGATACTGATGGTGGTCACAGATCTACTCCTATTTTGATTTTCCATTTGGGAGTTGGAGTTTTCATCAGTCTTCAAATGGTTTCCTGCACCTCGGTTACGCCGATTGTAATCATCGTGGCTGTTCAGGCTTGCTTAACTGGATTCGACATTTTGAAGTAAGCAGATTAACCGTTTTAATTGTTTTTGGTTGATGTTGAATAAAATTATACCAATTCATAAAATTATTAAATACGGCTATAATATATTACGGTGGGTTCGTAAATCATTGCAGCTCGCCAAAATATTATGAGTCTAAAAGTGCCCGGAACATGGCGAAGTGGAGAACTTGGTATCGATGTATCACCATATTCTGTGTCAGCCATCATAATTGCTTTGGATTTGTCGTCATTCCGACGTACCTGTTGTCTGCAGTCCTGGGTCTCGTGTTGTGTAATTATGTGATTCTGACGCCCGCAGTCAATATCATTCTAAGAATCGTTGTTGTTCCAATGGATATTGGTGTTACCCTCTTCATCATCCATGTCATTCAAGATGCCACAAAATTTCCAGAGTTGTCTCGAAATCTCTTGCGAACTACAAGAACCAGGTTTGCAAATGACGGTCAAATGCAGCGTTTTCTTCATAGTTGTCAACCTGTAAAGATTTTTGTTGGACAATTCTTCTTTTTCAGAAGGGAGTTTCTACCGGTATTTGGTCAAATTGTTATTGGGAACACTATTAATGTTATTCTAGCCTAGTGCGCGAACTAGCATGACTTACAAAGCTGCTCGATGTCCTCATTTGTTCTAAATTCATAATCTTGTAGTGAAATGCGTTACCTTAATAATAGTGTTTCGTATATGCCGATGATTTGAACTTGTGCGTTTAGAAAAATCGTACAAGTGAAATAGAAGTGTTCCAAACCCCTGTCAGAATGAAGTGTGGAACATGTCTCTTAGAGATAGGAAACATAAGCAGACATCAATCAATATTACTTGGATGCCCTAGAACTATGAGAAGGGAGATTTTATGTTAAACATTGAAACACGTGTGAGTTATCCATCCGACGCATGCAACTATGGAAATATGATAAATTTCATGTGAATGAAAGAAACATCAAAAATCCTGTGACATGTAACTATTTTCCTGTTTGTGCGAATCTTGAAACCTACTCTACAGTTTACTATACAGCAAATTATTTAATAATAAACAAAATAAAATAAGTTGTCATATAATAAGTGAAGAATGTCGAATAATATTATTAGAATATAGTACACCGGTAGTTGTACTATATTCCGACATACCTGTTGTTCGCAGTCCTGGGTCTCGTGTTGTGTAATTTTGTGATTCGACGGGCGAAGTCGATAAGGGAGTAAGAATCATTTCTGTACCAATTATTAGCCCGTGGACGACAGTCCTGTAAAGGGCTTATAAGATTGTCCTGTCTGTAACAGACAGACGGACAGACCTGTCGACCTGCTTCACACTGCCTCTCAGCAGATAGTCACACTGCTGCAGGAAATTTAAGGTTGCTCACACGCTTGTCCGTAACAGACAGACGGAAAGACTGCTGCACATTGGACGCCAGTCCTGTAAAGGGCTTATAAGATTGTCCTGTCTGTCTGTCTGTCTGTCCGGGACGCGCTCCTCTCTGCTGGCTGACAATTACGTGCATTCATAACGGGTGTTTTACACTAACAGAACACACCCGGACGCAGTCAGAATACGATATACCTTAGAGCAGTTGCATTGTACTGGTGATGACTGTTATTTGCATTGAGATAGGCAACACGATGAACCCTCAACTCGTCTGTTCCAGTTGGGCTGCAGCGATCGCGAAGCAGAATGGGAAAATATAACATTACGGTCAGAATACTGTGTTTCTGACAGCAACAAAGCTTTACAATTGTCTTACGTCCGACTGTAACACAAAAAGGCGAGCACGACAAACTTGTCGTTAAAGTTGTTTGGAAGCATCCTTTTCATCTCAAAAGTAGGTCCATCTGTCTAGCATTACCATCTGTTCAACATTAGGAGACGATATCTCCATAACGTTACCATCTGTTTAACATTAGGAGGCGATATCTCCTTAACGTTACCATCTGTTTAACATTAGGGGGCGATATCTCCATAACTTTACCATCTGTTTAACATTAGGGGGCGATATCTCCCTAACGTTACCATCTGTTTAACATTAGAAGGCGATATCTCCCTAACGATATCAGATATGTAACGTTGGAGTTTTATCGACCCCTAATGTTAAAGCGATAGGACGACTTGTAATCCTTAAACGGGAAGCGTTCTATCGTGCACATGTTTCCAGTATGATGTGATACGTAACGTTAGAGAGATATTGCCCCCTAATGCTTAAGTGATAGGACGACTTCCAATCCTTAAACGGGAAGCGTTCTATCGTGCACATGCTTCCACTATGATGTGATACATAACGTTAGAGAGATATCGCCCCTAATGCTAAAGAGATAGGACGACTTCCGATCATTCAACGGGAAGCGTTCTATCCTGCACATGCTTTCATCAAGATGTGAAGGGATTTGTAACGTTAGAGAGATATCGCTCCCTAATGTTAAAGAGATCGGACGACTTCCAATCGCTACAATTGAAGCACTCTATCCTAACTTGCTTCCACTCTTACAACTCAACTACTGTAACGTTAGAGACATATCGCCCCCTAATGTTAAAGAGATAGGACGACTTCCAACCACTTTAGTGGAAGCGTTTATCTTATACATCTAGATGTGATATCATCTGTACCATTGGACAGATTTATATCTGTCCAATGTTACAGATGATATCTCAACCACTTTCTGTACCCTCTCAACCACTCTCTGTACCCTCTCAACCAGTCGCTATACCCTCTCAACCAGTCTCTATACCCTCAAAACAACTACACTATCTTAATCACTCCCCAATACCACGGGCTCTCTATCCAGTCTCGACTGTTTATTAGCCCGTGGACGCAGTCCCGTGAGGACTTATAAAATCCCAATGTCCGTCTGTCTGTCTGTCTGTCATACCTCAAACTTCCCACACACACCTCTTATAAATTCAGTCGTATTAACGCAACCTCACTTCAAAAATGCTCTAACCCATATACCTCTCATATAGTTCTACAACTTTTTACCACCTACAGCAATACCCAACCTGTCACAGCTACACCTAATAGCGAGCGTCCTAGAAAATTAATTGCTTGGAGATTATTGGATTTATAAGCAATTCGAACAAGTACCGGACTAGAGTGGTATATTGAACTATCTTATCGCAAATAAGCTTGAGCACTTCTGGTACTAATTAGCTCTAACTTCATTGCCTTTAAAAGTAATCACGAGTTTAAACACCCTTGAGCGCCGCGATATCATAATTTTGCTGTCAATTTAACATAACGATATACGTAATGTTAAAGAGATGTCGCCTCCAAGAGTAGGGACTTTTAACGTTAGAGATATGTCGCCTCCAAGAGATAGGACTTTTAACGTAAGAGAAATGTCGCCGGCAACAGATGGGACTTTTAACGTGAGAGAAATGTCGCCTCCAAGAGATGGGACTTTTAACGTTAGAGAAATGTCGCCTCCAAGAGATGGGACTTTTAACGTTAGAGAAATGTCGCCTCCAACAGATGGGACTTTTATCGTTAGAGAACCGAATTTTGTTCGGGTCAAATTTTTCTGACCCAAACCGATCCGACGCTGACTGGGGTCAGAAATTCGTGATCTGATCCGATCTCTGACCGGAATGATTGTCTTGATCCGATTCGAAGCGGAACACTATTTGGAACGAAGTACAATGCGAAGGTAAATGTCGTGTGTACCAGCATTGATCGAAACGAACTTCCATCTATAGAATGAATAATCAATACAGGGCAAGTGAGCGTGAAAGACCCGATAGTTCTTGTTTTCTTTAATGGAGGAAGAAACAAATATTATATAAACGCCCGCCCCGTTTAAATTTTCCAAGCATGACCGCTCACTAAGACGGAACGAGTCAAATTATTAATTACGGAATCTTGTGATTTTTATTGAAAATGCAATCCAAGGATACGAGAGTAGCGTTGTAAACAAACTCTCAGCGTGCCCAGGCGATGCTCAGAATTTGCAAAAAAGTTTGAGATTAAGGTGTTTCAATCGTTATTACTTCTAAAAAAGTTTCAATTGATTGTAGATCCCAGCCGAAGAACCCCTAATATGAAAGGGTTGATTGAACTGGCGCCATTTTCTAAGGCAGCGGACACACTTTACATTCCCGACATTGATTTCATTCTACTTCAGTCCAGATTAAAATATTACAATAATTTGTATATTTATGCACTGGAATGAAAATAAACATGTATTAACCTTCAAGTGCAACAATCATGCAAATGCTTGAACCGCCCTTAAGCGATTGGAGTACCAGTCAGCTTTTGAAATACATATGGTGAAATGGACTGATTTTCTAATACTTTGAAAATTTCCAGAATCGATTTCATTCTGAAAAAAACTGGAATAAGCAAAATGCAAAATGCGATTATGAACTGCAAGGTCGATTTGTTCTGGGCGTTTCATCAGTTTACCGTCCAGTAAGTCAATTCTACCCAGTTCTGCTATTTCGACACGTGGAATTTTGCTTTTTCAAAAATATCGAAAACACAAGTGAAGTTCAGTTATATGAAATATTATCAAAGGGATACAGTAGCGAGATGGACTTCTGACTCTTGTAATCTTATTCTTGCATGCGATTCAAAATTAAGCTCTGGTTTTTACGGCCCCTACTTCCTAATTCGGGGCAAGCCCCCTTAATGATATCTATGGAAGAATATTATATCTATATATCTTCGGTCTAGACCAGTTGCCGAGGCTGTGACCAGAAGGTCTGAAAGAAAGCTTAGGGCGGCAAATAAATAATACCCAAAAAACTTTTAAACTTTTAACTTTTAACTTTTATTATATCTATAAAAATTAATCCATATTTATTGAAAATGATGTAATTTATTCATTTTTATTGATGATGACGTAATTCACTGAATTTTATTAAATAGTGCATTTCACTAATTTTTATTGAAAATTATATAATTTGTTGAACCTTATTAATAATTATTGAAGTTGTTGATTTTCATTGAAAAGTATGGAATTTTGATTCTTATTAGTTTGGACTTACTGAGTGTGGAAATTAAGATAACAATCTGATAGGAGGCCCACCCGCTCAACACATACCCCGATACGTAAAATTAATGAGCCGACAATTTTGAATGGTTCCGTCGGACGGCACAACTACGGCTACTACATCCGCGTCTCCATTTGACGGTCAGTTTCTGTCTTTTGCCTTCAAACTAATATGCGTGTTTGACAATCAGTGACTGGCGTTTTAGTGCAATTGAATACAATTTTTGACCATAATTTACCTTCAAGTCACTATACATATCAGCGGACAGAAACCTTCAAATCATGTGCATTCGAAATTATTACAATCGTGATAGGCGTGATAGCTAATGTGTGCAACATTACAGTGGACTCTCTATATATTAAACTCAAAAAATGCACCAAAATGTGTTCATTATACAGAAAGTTTAATATAGAGAAAGTGGAATAACACAGAAGGGCATGCAAAAGGTGTTCCTGCGGTCTTGGCATTTTGATCGATATGTAGAGGTGCTCGATATAGGGAAGGTTGATATATAGAGAGTTGACTGTAGAGTACACCTGATGTAAGGCCCTAAGAATGGGTCGTCGTGTTAAGTAAAAATAAATATAACGTATGACGAACGCCTTCCTGGGGTTGCTTAATTAAATAGCTGGACGCCATTGCATGACTAGAACCAAAAACCTTGTCTGATAGAACAAACCCAGTCATTGTATGTCGACCATCGTGCTTAAACCTAACAGGTATGAAACGACAAAGAAAGTCGTACACTTGAATAAATAATATTTGAATTCCATTATCTGCTTTTTATTAGGGTCATTCTAGCTACAATATTCCTCATGGCATAGTCACGACATAGAGGAATTGGGAACTTTAATATAAATTCATAATACCGGCCATTCACTCGCACTGTGATCAATCCAAAGCTTACAGAGGAGTTCCGAATGTGACCCCTTCGCTAAATCACTTTCGCGTTATCTAATAGTGCGGTAGGTGGAACGACTGTTTTGCGTGTCGTATAGATGTATGCGCACTTATTCTGACTCGCAACACTCATTTTGCTCCGATTTAAACCATCACTGCATACCCTTAATTTTGACCACTATTGATATCCAATGAGATCGGATATTAGTAGTGCTGGACATTTGTTAGCACTTCAGCTATAACTCCATTTATACAAGCTCTCTCCCCCTTCTGCCAACCGTTCCTTTATGGATCATCATTCAATTTTGATGAATGAATGTGTGGCGGTGGCAGGTGACCACTCACTTTGGAGCTTAATCATTTGCCGTTATCGGTTTTGGAATTATTGAGTCTTGTCAACTTCACAAGGCATTCCAAAGTTTAGCAAAAGTTTGTATTTTAAAGAATTCGCACTTTTGTTAAAAATGGCGTTAGCTACCTTATTAGATACCGCGAACTTTTGAAATTTGAATGAATGTAGCATCCTCGGAAATACATCCACTTGGACAAACCTAAAAAATTTATTTAGCGTGTGTCACCAGTCATCCAATAGTCATCCGCTATTCCGCCCTATAGTCTATATCTCATATCGTTACACTCGTATATATCTGTCACCCAAGGAACGGATGAGATCTAAACGATACACCTAAAAAATGTATATAGCGTGCGTCACCAGTACTGTAATAGTGCCGTTACCATACTAAAAATGAATAATTGATACTTGAATTCGCATATCTAACATCTAAGCAATATTTCATATCGTTGCGATCGTATATCTCCCAATCAAGAAACGGACTGGAGCTCAATATCCCTTGGTCTTACGGAGAAGAATATCCTATCCAAGCAGAGCGAGCGAGGCGATACTCCAATTCCTTCACAATCCACGCATTCATTCTCCAAAACGCAGTCGCCATTTCATTGTCGTTTTCTCAAATACAAACAATTTGAGCTAAAAACGTTTGGTTCGTTTCGCGAGCAAAGGGTTACATACCCAACCAAGGGACACCGATTTAGCGAACACATCATGGAGCTCAATCGATTTGATATTCCAGAGCCAGAGCTTGGCAGTACCACAATGCTGAGCGGTGTATTCAGCAAATTGCTTGGTTCATACAATCGACATCAAAATAGAACCAAAGTTATTTCGAAGAAAGACGATAGTTCTTCTCACCCTCACAGCAGAAGAATCAAGAATTCTGATGGATTGGAAGTCAAAAATGAAAGACTGAAATGTACTGAAAAAGGGATGATCTTTGCAGTTAATTACGGTTACTATGGAATGTACACTCCATTCCGATATTCAAACAATGCGAACCCTATACTAGAAATTGAAGCTTCACCGTTGTACAAATTTGGAAATTGTGTTTCAATCCTTATTTGCGTTTTATCGTTAATTTTTCAAATAATCGGCTTCATTCAAAATATTTACTTTGAACAATTAGATCTCCGCAACCGCATTTCACTATATCGACTCGGTTCCGTTTTGATTTACATAATGATTACCATATTTCAAGTGAATTTGAAGAGAAATGCTTTTGGAATTACAGAATTTTGGAATCAAGTCATTGACTTTCTCAACAGAATATCTCTTTTCCCCTCCAAAGTTCGAAAGATGGAGCGCAAGTGCGTCACTCTAATCGGAATAATTTTGGGAATGACTATTCTGATTCAATTTGCTATGGTCGGAATGTATTGGTATCAATGTGACTATCATATTCTGGGTGAAACTTTTCCGACTTGTGACATTAATGGTGGTCACAGATCTACTCCGATTTTTCTTTTCTATTTGGGAGTTGAAATTTTCTTCACTTCACAGTACGTTTCTTGCACTGCAGTTACAGCGATTGTAATCATCGTGGCTGTACAGGCTTGCTTAACGGCATTCGACATTTTAAAGTAAGCAGATTACTCGTTTTAATTTTCCCATGCAAAATCATACCTATACATGAAATAATGAAATACAGCTCTACGATAATTACGGTATATTCTTCTCACATCTTTCCAGCTCCCAAACATATTTCGAGTCCAAGAGTGTCACAAAAATGGCGAAGTTGAGATATTTGTATCGATCCATAAATTTGCTCAATGCTAGACATCATAATTGCTTTGGAGTCATTGTGATCCCCGCGTTCCTGTTCTTCGCAGTTCTGGGTCTCGTGTTGGGTAATTATGTGATTCTATCGGATGCAGTCGATCTCTTTCTTAAAATTATTGCTGCTCAAATCAATATTGGCCTTACTCTCTTCATCATCCTCGTCATTCAGGATGCCACCGAGTTTCCAGAATTGTCTCGAAATCTCTTGCTAACTACAAGAACCAGGTTTGCATATAAGGGTCAGATGCAGCGTTTCCTCAATAGCTGTCAACGTGTTAAAATTTTTGTTGGGCAATTCTTTTTTTTCACAAGGGAGTTTCTACCAGAATTCGGACAAATTGTTATTGAGAACACAATCAATGCAATTCTAGCTTAGACCGCTGACTAACATGACGAACAAACCTGGTCGATGAACTGCACACACACACACGGGACAAGGCCACAAGCACACTTGTATTACAATTCTTAGCAAGTTCACGTGACTATATAAGTTACTGTCTATACCGGGAGGTGCAAAACTAACCTACTATTCGACTTAATTTTTTTAATTTTAACGGTATCTGAAAAGTGTGATAGCCATTTCTTTCGAAACTTAATTGCGCCTCATTTGAGTTGTGTCCAAAATTATTCACAGCGCGCTCTTATTAAGAATGTAAATACAAATATTGGAAAATTTGCTCGCATTAAAAATTTCAAAAATTCTCATTCTCAAGATTTCTTTTCATTTTATTTTCATTTCTTCAATCGCGCACTCTCGATTTTCTAGACATTTCCGAGCATTTGGCTTGGAGCAATATAAAACAGTCAGAAGCACTTTTAAGTAATAACCACATATCAGAACGGACGGACGGACGGACAGACGGACGGACAGGGTATCCGCAATAAGTCATTTACTCCGTATATTACGTCGCACGACTTAATAACGGACGAATTACCATGTAGAAACACTATTTTACGGTTTCATTATACTCACGACATTTCTATACTTTTGGCTTCAAAAATAGTCAAAAAACAGTTCAAAAAGTGTATTCAAATAATCTTGTTGCAGAGAACACAGAACGTTTAAATATTGAAAAGTGAAAAAGAATAGCGACACAGCGACAGTGGTAGTGAAGCATTTAGGATATGGTATAAATATTTAAACGCAAAGATGGTCAAATCTCTTCCAGAGACATTTATCCTATTATAAAGAGTAAATATTGAGCTGTTCAGGTACAATCATTTTGTGCATAACTGTTTGTGAGTAATCAATCAATAACGATTAGCGTTAACAAACGTTGCCACTTGCCCAAACTGTCACAGTCACGTGTCAAACGTGTTACGTCATTCATACTATTTATGTTGGACATTTCAATTTTCACAACCACATTACACTTCTTTCGACTCGCTACCGCTTTGGTATTGATAATGGTTATCATTTTTCAAGTGAACTTGAAGAGAAATTCTTTTGGAATTATAATTTTTTGGAATCAAGTCATCGACTTTCTCAACCGAGTATCATTTTGCTCAGAAGTTCAAAGAATTGAGCGGAAGTGCGTCATCCTCATCGCAATAATTGTGGGAAATATTATTGTGGTTCAATTCGGTCTGGTCGCAATGTATTTGTAACAATGCGACTATCATATTTTGGGTGGGGTTCTTCCCACTTATGACACTGATGGGGGTCATGGATCAATTTCGATTATGACTTTTTATGTGCGAATTCAAGTATTCACCAGTTTCCAAGCGGCTTGTTGCACCTTGGTGACGGCTACTGTAATCATCGTGACTGTTCAGGCTTGCTTAACCGAATTTGACATTTTAAAGTAAGGTTACCAATTTTTAAGCGATACATTTTTATCAATGGTTAAGAGAATTATACCCGTTCCAATGATATACCCCTCAGACTAGAACCGACCCCCAATTTACAACGGTCTCCTCTGAGTGATTTATTGTCAAAATATGGTGAAATGTGAATATATATTATAGGTTAAGTGAATATATATTATAGTTTAGGAGAATATATATTATAGTTTTGGTGAATATATAAGTATCTCTCTTTAGTTAAAGACCATTATTTAATTCATCAATGTTTGCACGAAAATGCCAAAATCAATTGTATTCGTCCAAGATATGGAAAGAAAGAAAATAAATTAGACGGTGTGATCCGCGTTGTTCGCAGGTAAATCAATGATACCGGAAACTTTTAAAACCAAATTCTTTGTAATATTGTAACCACGGAGAAAGTAAATGTACAGTAAAGTGTATTACGTATTAGTGTATTTCACTCACTACTAACTATATACATAATATCGGTTATGATTGAATAAATTAGGAGTGGCACCGATTTAGCGCACAAGTCATGGAGCGCAATCCATTTGATATTCCACAGCCAGAGAGTGGCAGCGCCTCGATGCTGCGCGGTGTATTCGGAAATTGATTGGTTCATACAATCGACATCAAAGCAGAACCAAAGTTATTTCGCAGAAAAACGGAAGTTCTTCTCATCGTCACAACAGAAATATCTAGAATTCTGACGGACATGAAGTCAAAAATGAAAACATGTCTGCGTGTTCCATAAATCTAACCAATATTTACTATGTACTTCTAATTAATATTTTCAATATAAACCTACTAATATTCTATCAATATAATAATAATAAATAAACCCTACGCAGAATAAATCGTACACAATTTTTGGGAAACATGTCAAACTTTTTATTTAAATCATCGGGAGCGCGGCTAGGCTTCAAAGTTAGCAAACTTACTATTACATGACATAGGAATTAACAAACTAATGAAATCGAACACGTTGAATTACTAAATGTTCGCAGAATGAGATAGAATATTCTAGAATCCAACAACCAAGAACAAATCTGGATTCCTCAAATATATCCTGGGCTCGATACCACCATATTGATCATTCGAATTCCTTCGTATTATACTGTAAAACACGGTTTCTTCAAAGGAATGTGTTCTAAGCTTTAGGTTTGATACACCGAATAGAAGTTAAAACGCCACCAATCATGTGATGATAATCTCAAATTACGTGTATCAATATTTGAACAGGTTTGTCCGAAGCGCGACCATCAGGTCTTCCCATCTGCATATCACGAACCCAGGCCTTGCCTGTTAATTATTGCGCAATACGCCTAATAAATTTTGCGTGAGAAGTAATGTATCTCGTGGTCAAATCGCCAAATGATTGAAATGATGAAATTTAGATTCCACTATCTGGTAATTTCTGTAGAACAGACTACACTTTACATTTTAAATTGTTTAAAATTGCTATTTAATGTTGTAATGCTCTTCACGAATCCGGTTTTGCCCGGATTCGGATTCGCGCGAATCCGGATTCGCGAATCTCGAATCCGGTAAAACCCGGATT
>JAQGCA010002570.1:0-13590 GCA_034698945.1 Protaphorura quadriocellata | reverse complement strand
CACAGGCAAGACTGAGGGACCAAATCTAAATTAGCATGGAGCATGGCATATCCCTTCTTATAGCTCTACCATCCCTAGTTATCCTTCCATTCGGCGTAGGGAAGGTACCTCGAGCAATCTAGCCAACTTGCACGACTATGACTCAACCTTGACTCAACGAACAAACGCTTTTGTATTGGATTTGGATTTTAATATCGTCACATCCTCTATTACTACGATCAAACAGAAACTGAGTTACTCAAAATCGAACATATTTATTTCACACTAATGAAAACGGATGAAATATGCTGAATAAATTATTTCTTAACGGGGTATTTAATAGAATTATTTATTTTTTTCAAATTTTTCTTTATTCCAAATAGATTTATTAAGTCTCTAACGTAGTGGTACATCGTATGTACACATTACATTCTTACACCTTTCAAGGTACAAAACTTCGGTTGGGTTTAGGAAGCCTAGCACTTATGGCGTTTACCTTCATCTCAGCCATCAGTTCAAAAACCACCCAAAGGAAATAAAAACTCGCGGAAATGCTGATGGCGTAAGTGATGGTTCTTGGAATCTGAACTTGGTCAGTTGTAAATGTTGCGATCAAAAGCCCGAAGGCCAGAAACAGGACCAGGATTTTGACACCGAACCAGCTCTTCACCAACCAAGGCTTTTTCTGAAATACAAAATCAATTCAGAATATAAAGTTTTTCAAAATAGCTTAAAAGTTAGTTATGAATAATCTAATATTGTAGCGAACCTTTAGAATTCCGTAGATCAATAAACTGGCAGTGGTGATTCTTACGATCGATAATATGAAGTTGAGAATTATTAGAATCTTCGCTATCGACACTGTTGATTTGTATAAAAAAATTATTATTGCCAAACTTCTAATGGAATTTCCTAACACATTTAAGTAATTATTGTTAAAAAAAAACTTCAAGAAACTTGAGAAAACCTGTATTTAATGATAACTTATCTTTTTTAGGATTTCAAGATAAAAAAATATTCCGTATTATAATTTGAAGTGCTGAGACAATTTTTCAAGG
This sequence comes from Protaphorura quadriocellata, assembly GCA_034698945.1. Taxonomy (NCBI): domain Eukaryota; kingdom Metazoa; phylum Arthropoda; class Collembola; order Poduromorpha; family Onychiuridae; genus Protaphorura; species Protaphorura quadriocellata. Next base: position 12,553 of record JAQGCA010002570.1, on the reverse strand, counting down.
ACATAAGCTTTAGTGTTCAAATTTTAAGAGCAAGGTCTAAGATAACTACTTTTCTAGGATACGTACGTAACATTTCTTCTAATGTATAGAAACACTTTAAGAAGCTGAAATTGAAATCTGTCCGTATAAAAAAAAACACCAGACCATAATTTTGTTGACCATAATGTTTCTCGTTAATTTACATATTCGCAGAGCTTTTTCTTCTTCAGTTAATTCAACTCGATCGGTGCCGGTAATTTCAGACGCGCGATTTCCATCTGCACTAAATCTCGAAGATCCTGGGTGTACCGGGTGGACATGAGCCCCGACGAGTAAAATACCAGACACAACCAGGTTAAGGCTCCAGAAAACCTAACGATTGATTTAAATATTAAATTAAAGGTTCAGTGAATTTCGATGAGCAAGTTTGTTTTATGAATTTGCTTACGATGTCGAAGACGGCGATAAGAATCCCTCCGGTTCTCAAACTCAGGCAGCAGCATGGACCCATATTATTGCTACAGTATTAGCTCTTCGGTGAGGTTCAAGAAATAATAATATTGGTAATTTTTGTTCGCAAATGATGCGATAAGACTGCAGTCAGAGGTTATAACGTGCCTTGGCATGTAGACAATGCTCCGAACCGGATATTTATTTTCTCGGTCTTATTTTGTTATTTGTTCTTAGAACCTCAGTAAAGCCATGAAATGAGTGAATAGCTACGATATTCATTTTCTAAGTACTGACTGCTATGACGTAACTGGCATTTCTTGGCAAGCAAACTGTGGAATTGTTGATTTTTAGTTAAGAAATTTTTGATTTCAAACAAACAATGAATTCAATGTTTGTTTACAGAAAGCGTAATATGACATTTTATATGTACGAGTTTACGGTGAACTTGGCTGGACGTTGGAAAAACTTTGATTTTCGTCATTCTCAGAATTAGCTCTTTGAAAGAAGTGCTACGCTAACTCTATAATAAACTTAAAGCGTCATTTATGCAGATCACTTTCTTTGGTATGAAAATGTACCAATCGTCAATACTTATCAAGGCATGTAGTAATTTATATAATTTCCGATTATGTATCGGATGAAAATAATATTCACACAATGTACAAGAACAAATAACAATTGACAATATTCTATTTAATAAACATAAATGTGTTCCCCTAATTTTGCCCTTGAAGGAGAAATTTGCTCCTATTTCACATTGTCAGACCTCAGGTTTTGGAATTCTCGGGATTATTACTTCCGATTTCATTTCAGCTATCAGTTCAAAAATTACCCAGAGCAAATAAAGACTTCCTCCAAGGCTTGCTGAGTAGCAAAGTATATTCCGGAGTGAAGATCCGGCCTTTAGTATACCTAGTATCAGTAGACTAATTGCTAGAATTAAGACAAGAGTGTGGACGGCAAATGAACATTTAACCATGACACGGTTAGCCTGAAATTAATGGAAATTAGAAATGTCAAAAATGATTCAATGACTTTTAGGAAAATTATCGGTTTTCCATAATGATTCCTCGGACTTCAAAATGTAGATATGAAATAAACAGAATTTTTGAGTAATAAGTTTTGACCATCTGACCATCTTTAAATCGAAATCATTTCAAGTTGGCAGTTGGTAACTTAAACGAGGGATTGCAGAGCATTAAACTACTACCGAATCTTGCTTCTTATACATGTGGAGAGTTCGATCCCTTCGGCCATTAACGTACAATGCTTACTACAAGAATGTTTGCCGCGTTGGATTTCTTACGTAAATACGTTCGGCGTCAATTAATGAAATTGTTATTAAAAACGTTTATAAAATTAAGTATACTCAGTTTTCATGACCGGTCGACAGTCAGAAGAAAACTCTCTATAATCTAAATTCTAAACCACCACACGAACAAGAATAAGGTTTGGGATTTGTGACTCAAATTTTACCATTCCTAAAATAAATTATCCTGTAGTGTCTTTATTTTATAAATCATGAGTTTCAGAAATTTGGTTTTGAAGTAACGAAACCGAAACTGATGTCCAAATTCGAATAAATCAATATCTTTCGACGCATTATTTCGACGGATAAATTAATATGGACTCATACCTAAAAAGCATCTAACTGGAAACAAACCTGTATTTGAAAGTGAAATTTCCCGATTACTTTCTAAAATAGTCGCACCATTTTTTCCAGACATATTGCGTCAGACCACCGCAAATTTGCTATATGTGGGTATAGCCAATATAAAATGTGACTGAGGAATCAGAAAATAAATTATCAAACGACAAACCTTTAGGATTGTACGAAACCCTGACCAGTAAATGATCCTGGTTTTACAATTGAAAATATATAATTTAAATTGAAATTATGGTTTCAATTAGTTTCAGTTTTCTGATAAGTCCGAGGAATCATTTTTACCGAACACCCATTATATGTTGTTTACCTTCAGGATTCCAAAAATTAGAACACAACCATTGAGGACTCTGATGAGCGATAATACACAATTGAGGACCAGGAGCGGGTGTGTCGCCATTACTTTGGATTAATAAAAATAATAATCTTAGTTAAAGAAATAATTGGGCTTGTCTCGTGCAATTTAACATATTCTCTCATTTTAGTGGTTTAAAGTTTAGGATCGACTAGGCAGTGAGATATTTGTCTGAACGGAAGGGCTGAAAGATCTTCATACCCGGAAAATGTTATTATTAAATCTTAGTTCGAGTCGGACCGGATCAAACCTTACAACTTTACAGTATTCGTTATGTGTATATGAATATCGTTATTGCGGGGTTTAATTGTACTACCAGAAATCCCTGTAATTACTTACTTATTTCTATAACGGTTTCTTCTTCTTCTTCATCCTCGATTGACTCATCCCCATTCTCATCTGTGTCATTATTTACGAGTATGGGACTTTCATGGAATCCATCTGTTGTACTTTTACTGATATCGTGATTATCATAATTCAAATAAAGATCCAAGGCAATAATGTTTCCAGATACGGCCATACTGGTTGTCCAAAATACCTAATCCATTTTCAAGTATCAAGATATTTAATTCGTGCTTTAATTATATAAATTTTGGGTTGAGTGCTTACAATTTCTAGTATTCCGATGAGAACCCCTGCAGTTCTTAAACTCATACAACAACAAGGACGCCGACCCGCCAACATAATTCCCAATTTTTAAAACTGTTTCGATCAAGCCTAATTAAAATAATTCGAATTTATGTGATGATGAATATTACAATTTTGTCACTTTACTCTGACGTGAAGTTGCGACATAAACTGTATACAAAATGGTACGTCCTCTCGGCTCATTCTGTTTTTATTTTTTGGCACGAATACAAGCGAACTGTGTTCTGTTCAAAAGAAAATTACGACTCAAGACAAACACCTCACTGATTTGGAATGTCAGGTTCGAGTTGTTGATTGTTATTCAAGTCAATTTGCGGTTATGCATACGCGGTTAAATGGACGATATTGGATCGTGGTTAGATAAATCTATTTTGACTGAGCGAGTTTTGAACTGTACATTGAACTTTGTTATTGAAGAAGTGACAAATTAATCTGGCAGGTAACCCATGAAAAAACTTGACAATTTAAATCTTTCTGAATTCTTTTCTGCGCACTGAAACTAAATTACCCGGTAATTGATGCTCCGATATCAAATTGCGCATTTCCAAACGAAATCTACAAACCTTTTTGAATTGGTTCATCCAGAGTTGGATAAGTTATGTTGATTTAAATCGTACAAGGCAACCTACAGCCGCAGCTGTTTTTAAAAAATATAAAATAGTTTTGGATTTCATATATAAATTTTTGAACAAATTAACATATTTTGTATGATCCATGCGAATTCCAAAAACTTTGAAAATTCTGTACCATTAATTTATTTTATTTCTATCACTTCAAACAAATAACTTCGAAACAAAGTATGATTATCCACTCTTAAATCTTATGTTTCGGATTCCTGGCGTTGATTGCAGTGGACTTCATTTCCGACATCAATTCAAAGATCACCCAAAGAAAGTAGAAACCTCCTCCAACACTGAAAACATAGTAAGTAATGTTTCTGGCTTCAAATTGTCCAGTAGCAAATGATGTGATGAAGAGGCCGATTGTTAGGCCAAGCACAGCGATTTTGACGACAAACCAAGTTTTGACCATGGAAATATTATTCTGAAAATAGTATTCAATTTTGGATTATTTTCGGGAATCAACTTACAAAATTTTGAAAATTTTAATAAGAACACATTAGTACCTTTTGGATTCCAAGTAGTAGTATGCCCGCAATAAAGATTCTGACGACGGAGAGGAACATACTCAGGCTAGACACAATGTACGAAATTGTTACTATCAAATTAAAATATACAATTAAAAAATATTAGTTAATCAAAGTCCCAAAATTTCAATCACACTAATTGCATTTCGATTATACCGCACTTCAATTTTGGAAATTCTATTATTCTGGTAATAATTTTAACGTCTAACTCACTCGTCCTCTGAAGATCGCCAGTTTCACCGTTATCCGCGTATTTCCAACCAGTGGACTCATTGTCACTTCCCAATTGTGAATTGACTGTCCAAGTATTATTCGAAATTTCAAAATTGGTTTCAAATTTTTGATGAACTGCCTTGTCCACATACGCAGTCAGGAGAAGATAAGCTGCAGCCACGGTTAAATTGATGGACCATGATACCTTGAATAATTGTATTAAAAATATATGTAATTTTGAAATTATAAATCCTTCCCGAAATATTTCAGCTTACAATTTCCAGGATCCCGATCAATAGCCCAGCAGTTCTCAAACGGAGACAGCAGCAAGGGTTAGACATCTTTGATACTAATGGACCTACTGAAGTTAAATCGTCTAACTTATTTCAGAATTTGCTCTGTTAGATTTTGTGCATTGACTAATCCAAATCCAAGGTTACTTCTTGGATTTAGTACAATTAGTGCCCGGAAACTAGTTCGTGTTTCATCTATTGTTAAATATCTGCTTAACATTTCAATAGTAAAAGGATCGGACAGGAAATTCTTATTGTTGTACTTTATCATGTATTTTATCATTTCAAGTTCAATGCCTGGCCAAATGTAACAATGTACAAGTAAATTAACTTTTCATAGAATTGAGATGAAGGTTGAAGTAATTTCAGATAAGAAAAAAATTGTAACACGCACGACAATGATTTCATGATAAGGAATAATAGGACAACCAGAAGTGTCGTGCAATAATTCGGTGTAGTCAAACCACAATTGGCAAAACCTAAACGTACGTGATAAATTGTCGTATATTTTATTTTCAAATCTCGAAAATAAAGAAGTAGAGTGAATAATTAGCTCTGACTTGGACGCACGGACGGATGGCCATAAAAAATTTGAAAGTATTATTATCTTATTTTACAAATTATGTTTCGCATATGAAATATCATTAAAAAAAGAAGTTAAACGTTTATATGGCAGAAATATGGTATCAGTATATAAAGCAATTCAAAAACTAAAAATGTTCTTTTATTTAAGGAATACGGTAGTAATGTACATGGACCCCCAGAACCATTGACGCCACTGTTACGTATTTTAGTCCAATCTGATGGTTTGGAATGAACTTTGAGATTCTTTTTTAAACATTCGTGGGAAAAATGAGCAATGAACTACCGTTTTCGAATGCGTTAACATTCTAATTCACTAATTTACAGTCTGGCCTCTGAATTCCCGTTTGTCGAAATTATATTTGCAATTACTAGTCTAGTTTTCACGGTAAAATCCATCATTGAATTTTGACAAATGTGCCATATGTCTTTTAATTGTCCGCACTCTTCGCACTCTCTTCGCGGAACTACTTTCGATTCATACGATACGAATTAGTTTCAGTATATAATACTGTGCTGAGTTAAAACTCTCAACATTACAGCATTGAGAATTCGCTGAAATGAACTCAATAATTCTTAAATTCTTGTATTTATTGATCCGCGCGCAAGGTTATCAAGCAAGCAACAAGCAAGCAAGCAAGCAACAAGCAAGGTCATCAAGATTCGATAGTGTTGTCAGTAGAGCCAAGTGCGCCACAGTACAGAGGATTTTCTTTTTGAATGGGAACTTAATAAAATTTTGAAGATATTGTGTCAACGCATAAAATTAGTATCGATTTATAACGAAATTGTTAAAATTTTGGATATAGGATGTCCTCAAAATATTCTCTGACAAATGCATGAATACTAACTTACTTACCAATTTTTCTAAGTTAATGGGATTCGGATGAAATTATTTCAGAGCTATCTAGTTGGGTTCAGATACGTAAAATATTTTAACACCTAACGTAAAAGTATGTAAGAAAAGAACTCATTGTATAAAATAAAAATATACCCTGCTCAATTCAATGATACTGGAAAAGACAAACATGTAAAGTTGACATTCGCTGCGCCCAATTTGTTTGGTACAGACGGAATTAGTGGTAACGACTGCATACTTTAATTAAATCCAATCGAAAAGCGTAGGAAAACTTCTAATCTTAATTTTGAAATATTATCTTTGTGGACAGCAACTGGAAGGGTTAAAATCGATAGACACATTGCTTCATGAAAGTTCAGACGTACGAAATGTGGACGAGACACTTTTAATTGGTTCCCCAGGGTCAGTGGAGCAAATCGTGATTCCATCTCAACCACCCCCAAATAATTCGATTTATTATTAAATTGATGCTAACTATGCTGGACTGCAACACTGGACTGGACTGAACTGGACTGGACTGGACTGAAGTGAATCAACGTTGAAATACATTTATATTTCATTTTAAAATATACGTATTCAATTTTATTAAGATTCAAATCTCCAGGGTTATTCCTTTCGGTATCCTGATTTCTAGTATGCTTACAATATGTGGTACTTTCTAAGCAAAGATCTTGGTTTAATTAACTGAGTCGAAAATTAGTTTTACATTTTGCAATCGAATCTCTTCCTCACGACCATGTTCTTTTTGTGGATTCATTCGTCTGGAACGTGCACTACCTCAGATCGCCGCCGAAATTCAGGCCGTTCACGATCCTGCCTTGGTACTTCGTAATACATGAAGTGCTATATTATTCAATAAACAAATATTTAGCTCATGGACATTGTTCTGTAGAATATTAATCAATATTAAATTGCTTACAATAAGGAAGGAAGCTGCGAGCAAGAGGGCTTTACTCTTCACATTCAGATCTGTTGGCATAACGAATCCAAAATTTTGAAAATCATCTTCCGAAGTATCTAAGCCAGGACGAGTCAAATGCCTAACATTCTTGGTGTCTCCATGGCCTTGGGAAATACTTCCAATTTCTGTTTTATCGTTCGCTCGTGTTATAATGAAGTCTGCAACACAGCAGCAACTGCAACAAGATTCGGGGTTAGATTGGCTATAACCCAGTTGGCAAATTATTTGGTTTGCCAACTTCGCCCATTCTTGACCTCCAAAACGTTGGCAAAGAAGAAAAATCCAGCTCTCCAAGATGGAAAGATGAAAGATTTATTCAGAATCAATCAAAACTGAATATTTATGAATATTTTTATGAATTCAAATTTTCCAACTTGGTATTTGCCAACTTTACCTACAACAATTGTACATGCAACAGTCGAGACCAAAAGTTCCAGTAATAGAGAGAATATGTTCTCCACGACTATCCAGTACTTTGTACGCTGGTCGGTAACAATTGATTCTGTGGACAATTTCTCCGAGTCGACTTCCATCATCCATACTGACCTTCATATTCTGTTTCAAAAATATTTACCAATTTTACAGCCGGCCACCTCAAATTATCAAGGATTATACTACCAATAACGACCACTCTCAGAATGAACAAGTGTAATGACTATGAGATACCAAAAATCTGTGTAAATTGTGTCGGTATCGAGTCGGTCAGTCATAATACTATTGGGGAGTAGTGAGATTGGTGAATGGAAGAGTACAAAATGTTTGTATTCGATGTATTGGGATGGACGTTTGGATGACGGATGTGTATGAGTTGTGGTTGTAGTGGGGAATGGGGATCAATCAGCCTTGAGCCTTGAGAGAGATAGGTCGTGCTTTGAGTTTGAGTGAAGGTCAAGTTTGTTTACCTTTCGTCGTGTACTTGAAACTAAAAACTATTTGAGTATTACTAAACCTAATTCAATTAACCAGAACAACTAATCACAGTGTTAAAACGTCTGCAATTAAAACCTAATTATCATTTAATTAACAATTAATTGGGAGTTTGCGTTTGGATCTGAACTTTATTCTGTGCGAGTCTTTGAACTTTCGTACGTCTTGAGTCTTGCGGTCATTGAGTCATTGTCTTGAGTGGTCACATTGTGCTTTGGGGTCAAACGGAGGTCAAGGTGGAAGCCAAGCTAACAAGGTGCGGGTTCAAAATCGCCCAGGATAATAATTTGAAGAAAATCTAGTGGACAATCTACGAAATTTTGAAGAAACTTGGGGAACTTGAGAAAATTGAGGACTTATTGGAAGACATTTGAAGAAAGTCTGGAGTGATCTTGGGGAAATATCTAACAATACAGTGAAAAGTATCCGTTTACTAATTCTCCTGTTACCAGGTGTACCTTCCCTAACAAGGTATACTCGTGAAGTGCCCGCTGAGTTTTGAGGTCTGACATATACTGGGTGCCGGGGTCAATTTTACTGATTTAAAATTGGTCCTTACTTTTTTTGTCAATCCAAAATGGAAGTCCTCCAGGGGACATCGAAGGTCATCACCCGTGCCGATTAATATGAAGAACGAGAGAGGGAGCTCCTAGTTTAGTAGCTCGGGTACCTTTGGTGCCCCCTGGAGGGCTTCCATTTTGGATTGACAAAAAAGTAAGGACCAATTTTACACCAGTAAAAGTGACTCCAGCACCCAGTATATGCCAGACCTCAAAACTCAGCGGGCATCTCACGAGTGTACCTTATAAGCCAAATTGGAAACCAAACTATGTTCAGTGAACTTCCTACTTCCCCTTTAATTAATGGGTAAACCTTACTTTGTACACCAGAGAATGGATGTCCCATCTGCCGTAAGGAAGGTCACCCTAGTAGTAGAAGAAATACTACTTTGAAATCCGAGACAGCACAGGCAAGGGCTGTGAATACTACACCACTATCTTAACAGACAATAACTTTAAATTGAAAGGTTAAAATACAATGAGGCTGGAAGTGTTCAGAAATTACACATTCTTAGTCCAAAGTTCAATGATGGCCCTATTGTCTGTTTCTACGAGGGAGCAATTCTAAACCACGCTATGCGGGTTTAGACCTTTCACCTAATTTTGACGAATACATTACTGCACTACCACCACACTTCACCCAATGTCCTTTTAACCATAATTGAGCATCCTCGACTTTCCTACTGAATTAACACTACACTGTTTTATGAAATCAAATATTACAATCCCCTGCAAACTAGGGGTAAAAGCCTCACAGTATAGGAGAAGTCGGGAAGAGACATACCCAGACCGGGGAATCGATCCCGTCCCAACAGGTAGCAGATGGGAACCCCGTACTACTAAGCAGTCTTGAATATGTCTAATCGTCAATTACGGCACAGCCATGCCAGAAGTTCAGTTGTCTATGTTTTAATCGTCGGAGAACGTTTGTTCTCCTTCAAATTAGCCAACCCTTTGGTGTTCAAAGGATTCACGCGTCGGCAAAATTAAACAAGAAATTGGTGTCAAGTCAGGACTATCGTCAGTGCCCCAAAGGCAAGAAGCCCTTGGAAAACTGACGGCACCATTGAATCTTTCCCTGATGCATTCTTTTCCAGACCCCATTAATTGACATTTATTAAGCGGCACTCCTATTTGATTTTATCAAATGTGATCGCAAAGAGGTTGGTTGTGCCCTTGTAGCGGCAGCCACGAAGAGCACATCTGAAGAGATCCGATAATAAACTCCGGAACGTTTTAAGAATCAAGCAAGTTTATTACATACCCCACCCATACTTCCGAAAATCCAACAAAAACAAGGGAGCATCGTGCAGTACAGTTTCCAATCACATGGCCTTTCCAATTTTATAACTGTTCTTCCAAGAGCATCAGTAATACTGATGTCAAATGGTCTGAAACTCCCCATGCATTGAAAAGCTGTAAAGCCGGTAGGCTTCTCCGTCGCGTAGTACAGTCGTTGACCTCTGGTATCACAAATTTCATAAGACAGCGGTGCATCCAATGCAATCATAACTGAGATAAACGGAACAATTTGTAATAAAAGTATGAAAATCAAAGCATACTAATAGGAATTGAACACCGATCCAAAAATGTGTAACGGAGAAGCATTCACCCTATGAACCTGTCGGACCTTTATACACACTTTCTTGAAAAGGTGGTCGGATTGAAATAATTCGGACTCCTCATAAAACTCTAGTTGACAATCCATTAACAGAAATCCAAAATTTTGAACTTCGCAACAGATCATTTCAATGGGAATGTTTCTGGGTACCATACACATGAATACATCTCCCTCCTTTCACTCTTTTGGAGAGTTGTTTCTATCTAACTCGGATACAATGTATATTATTAACGTGGAATTTATCTCGAGCTTACCTGTATCTGTTTCAGGCTTTCGCTTTACCGAAAGAAAATTCAGAAAAACGAGTAACTCAAGACCGGTAGGCACCCCTGGTATTGGATTAGCTGCAAAGTATTATTAATTAATTAGGTTTTTGTTTACTAAAGTATACTTAGTATAAAGACATGTACTTAAAAAGTCAGGTCTTACCAGGCTTTACCAATTCATTGGAAGCTTTTCTTTTTCCACTGTTGAAATTCGGATTAAGAACAATGTTAGACCTTGTGGCTCCTGAATAAATCAATCAATCAATTATTGACTCGCTGTCAAGAAATTGTTCTTAGTATTGAATTGGGAAAGATGATGTCAATCACCGTCAAGCGGTTTCATTCCTAAAACCGTGGCTGAGCGAACCTGTCCTTGAGATCTCGATTTTGATATTGTTAAATTCTTTTCGGCTTGATCTTCAAGTATGAGTTGACTTCGTTGGGGTTTCTTAAATTTAGTCACTTCCAAATTGTCCATATTGGCAATTATGTATTGGTTGGAACCCTTATTTAAGCTAAAAGCAACACGTAATGCCTATAGAAATAGTTACAGAAATATTTGTCGAAATATGAAATATTTTTATTCTAGCTGTTGGTATTACAGCTGTTAATATAATGTCGGGATAATAACAATAAAGAGAAAATTCAGTCACCATGGAAGGCCGAATCTTGTTCCTAAAATAAAAATATTCACCAAAACTTATCAAAATTCAACTACGATTCCGGATGGCAGTATGCTCTGTAAATCTTCTTGGCCTAGGGGAGGTGCCCCGAGTAGAATATAATCCAGTGTGTCGGGGACGTAAGACAATCTATGGGAATGCAAACATTTGATCAAAAATGTATTTTCGCGCACAAGTGATAATTAAAAGAGTATATTGATAATGCAAATGTAGTATTTCGTTTTATTTAAAAAAAGAATTTGGTTAGCAATATATTTCGGCATAAAATTAAATTAATATTTTTTTGTTGTATGGATTTTGTAATTTGCACAACCACATTGAATGGACCTGAAAACAACTGTACAAACTGCGACTTAAGCTCCATAGCCACACTCTTCACAGGCTGAACCACAAAATTTTTTGCATGTGGCTTTTTGGTACAGGAGTTCAGCAATACCATGTGAAAGACAAACGCATCTTGTGAGCGGTGAATTCCCGGAATCATCAATCCCAGAGCATCTTCCACCTCCAAGGAAGGCGGCCGCTATGCACTGCTCATTGCAATATTTGTCAAAAAGACCAGCTCCAGCTTGATTGCAAAGGTCCAGCAAACAGGGCGCATCTAAAATAATGTGTGAAAAATTAATGGTTTATACCTGGCTGATACAATTCAAAATAATACGGATTGTCATAATACATTCTCTATACGTTGCGACCACCTGTAAAGCCCGCCTTCGTTTGGGACAGTTTGTTCTGCAGACCTCACATAACTGTCGAAATGAAGGTGCAATCTGTAAAGAAATATACGAATATCTGTACTATAAATTATAAAATAGAACGGCGACTTTTGAACTGGTAATTTAGAGAGAATTAAACATAATTGTATCTTGTGGTGAGACTTCAGAGTGAATTTTAAGTATATTGTCGCGAAAAGATATTTGATACTTAAAATTTACCTTTGGCTACGGAACTTGTAGACGCACGATGCACGCGTATGCGACAAGTAAGAATTTAAACGACATTTAAGAACAAAGCTTAAACCGTGAAAACGACGAAACAACGTACAGTAAAGTCAATCAATCTCACTTCTTGAAATGAAAGGACAGCCTAAGTAGGTAACGAGTGTTTTAAATTCTTAGTTTTAGGCTATATAACCCAAATGCTGCAGAACTAAGTGCTTTTATATAGGACGCAGTCAAGCAATTCCGCAAAACTATATTTTTGCTACTAAAACCGAAACTATTTCAATGCTCTCGCTGACGCAGAATTCAAGGGCAATTAAATAATCAATAAACTGCGAGCAGTAGAGATGCGAAAGGCTTGCATGGAATGAACTTAGAAGAAATTCAAATTATATTATTAGC
>JAQGCA010002569.1:0-13595 GCA_034698945.1 Protaphorura quadriocellata | reverse complement strand
ACGAAGAGCGCAATAATGCTCACCGCCCATTCACCAGAAAGCAAATTGTTTGCAGCCTCGAGATTGAGCCCCCACCCTATATTTTTGTGTGACGGTCCACGCGATGTTTCCCAAATATCTAAGACCGGATTGTTAATACACTTACGCAAAGTCAGTTCTCTTGCTTGAAATCCGAATTAAAGCTATAATCTAACTTTTCACTTTTCCCACGGCTATTTGTACAATTCAATTTCCAAAAAAAGTTGCGCTTATTAATAATTCCTATGAATTAGGATTCTCCATATCCACGGCTTCCATGAATGCCAGACGAATTTTTAGAAACATAAAGTGGCGATTACGCATTTCAGAAGTGATCTGCAAGTCTTCTGCGGTAAGTCCTGCCGCGCATGCGTAAACACTACATTTCCTGCATTTGCAATTTGTTACGCGGAAATCCGGAATTAAATTGCAAGTTGACCCTTAATCGCAAATCGCAATGCCTATAGTGTTGAGTGTCTATTGCAGGGTTTACTGTAGAAGATTTGCAGAACATGAACTGTCATAGTTGATCTTGGCCAAAGACCGTACGGGCGACCGTGTGTAATAGAATTGTCACTTAAATATTATATATATTCATTATATAGAGGGTGTTCCAGAGAAAGCGCACATTTGTTTGGGTATTTTTAGAAATATTTCTTCGGAAGTGGTAAATAAAATATATTATATATTTGGATAATATAGCAAAATGTCGACACTTGACAAATGCCGTTGTTGGGCGGTTTAATCCCATTGCCTGTAATGTAAATTTTCGTAACTAAGCCAAAATATCATCAAACAAATGTGCGCTTTCTCTGAAACACCCTGTATATATTTAATATAAATATCTGATCGACATAAATGATCCACGGTTATAGCTAGGACAACATAAATCCTCCACGGTTATAGCTAGGACAGCTCTTTTCGGTATCAATGAAATCCACATTTACTTTGTTTGGTTTAGTTATTCGATGCCTGACTTGACCGAACGTACGTGAGTCGTGTGCTTCTTTTTTTCTAACGTAGGGGCAGGGTTGGTTTGTTTTAAAACAGTTGTTTTAAAACACTAAACATTTAATACCTGCTTTTAAGTTATTTTTAAAAAAAACAACAACGATTTAAAACAATAAATTACAAGAATTCGAAAAATCCAATTAGACGATAGTACAAACTTAAATATGACAAACGCAGACGCTTCACGAATTAGACACAGTTATCGTTTCTCAAAAATCCGGTTCTTGTTTATTAGTTGCGACTGCTAACGTAAATGTATATTGTTACCCACATATAGCCATGACATGACTTTATTCTCCACATCCGTAACGCATTTGCTTAATTTCTAAAGAAATATTATTGAGTTCATTTTTTAATGAACTCATCTTAATATTCAATATGGCTGAAATTTGGTTTGGACGAACTGGCATCTCTCTAGCTATCATTTCCCCGTGTTTCGCTCATAACAGTGGATCCCGTATTTTCGGCCAAAAATTTATTCCAAACCTGAAATATTTAACCGTGGCACGATTTCTATCTCTAGCTAATTTTTTTTTTCACATCTTTGGTCAATTCTTGGGCATCTGATAATAAGTTCCGCTGTTCCATTTAACTTACCAAGAGCCTATACACATAATGCGTATACCAACATTTGTTTGGGTATTACTTATTTGGGGCTGCGAGAGTAGGGGTGGGGGAGGGATTATTTAATATATAGAGTTACCTGGGTATCTGTAGATGCAAAGTTCGATATTGGACGTTATCTTTATATTCTCTCTCTGAAGAACTCTCGAACTAATCCAAACTGTATTTACGGAGTACGGTTGAATCATTGAATGGAATTGACTCAATTTGTTTTATCAGGCGTTGTATTTGTAAACGTAAAGAAATGGCCTGTCCAATCATAGTCATTCAAAATTACACCATTCGAAAACATTTCACATACAGGTAAAGGTAACTCGTCACACACGCTTTTCACTTCGGGATGACATATTCCACTCTACGTTTGCTGGCCTGTCTACGTTTGCTGGCCTGTCCAGAATTAACGCCAAATTAAGGCCTCCAGAAATCGTAATTACCGTATTTCCTCTGATAGAACCCGGTCTCTATTATAACCGCGTCTCCATTACAACCCGGGTACTTCCCCCTACTTTCTCCATGCACCCGAATGGAGAAAGTGGAGAAAGCGACTACCACGGAGACGGTTTCTTTTGTAATAGAACCCCGGGGTTCAATAGAGGATTTGCGGTGTCGTATGTATGTATGTATTTAGGAGGAGGTCTAGGGGAACCATAAGGTACTGCCAAGCATTCTAAACCATGCAGACTAGCCAAATTATAGCCCCATTGCGGGCCACTCCACGAATAAACAGAATGTGTGACGTCGTATGTAGGTCCACTATGAATGCCTTACAATCCCGACACAAGAGAATGACGGAACGATATCCATTCGAAATCATTTTTCATAAAACATATCAAAGAAACCAATTCAACAAATTATAGTTACATTTTTAGTGTAATTGTCCATAGCGTGGTTGTACTGTACCTATATGTCGTATGCAGGTCACTAAGTTCCTTGTGGTTGATCTATGGACCATTACATTAAACTGTTGCGAGGTAATATTGTTATATATTTGTTATATATTGTTATTGTAATATATGATGACGGTGTTAAATGATTTGTAATTGTATATTGTATATGCTTGGTCCGTCCACTTTTGTTTTATAAATGTGTCGTTCTGAAGTAGTACATTGCATACGTCACAGTAGTGGTAATGCCCGATGTTCATGATAATGATGATTGATTGTAACAAGCAAAAACCCCTTTCGAAAGCCAACCCCAAACATATAGCCAACGCTGTCGCTAATTAATTTTAATGTTGTAGGAGTATTGGGTGGGGAAAAAATTATATTTGCTTTATTTACAGATTCAAGATCACTCCGAATTTGAGTGTGAAGTATTCGCCAACAATCCTGTTTCCCCTATTACTCATTCAACGGAGTATGAGAAAATTAAAATCCTACGATGTCTTCTACTTCGACAAAAGTCTCCTGAAAAATGGAATAAACTACTCCAACTTGATCCTCATGATGAACTTCGAAAAGGAAATTTTTGTGTGGTATCGTCAACCATTGCCCTGTTCAAGTTTATAACACAAGAGTGCCACTTGACCGTTGACGTTGAAACGTTCAATCACATTGTCGGCGTGAGTACAGTGAGCTCATTTGCCACGAGTGGTTTTCTCATGCCAGCACCAGATACCAGTGCATCAAAGTAAGACAAACAAATTAATGACAAAAACAAATTCAACATTTTTATCGTTACAAGGAATACATACGTACCAGGAGTACAAGGTCAGAAAGTTTGGAAGTTAAAATGTACAATGCTCTTAAATCAGACCGAACGCTTCCACCATCAACTATATGTTGACTTTTTAAAGTCTCGTTTTTCATTCCAACCCTAGCGTCGTGCCAATATGTCATATATGCCCCAAGAAGAGAGAGCTACTCTCAAAATGTAAAGAACTTCTGTTATTAGTACCGATTTCTATTTTATCACTTAGAAATTACGGAAAAATTATTTGCCAATTCTTTTTGACAACTCAATTAATACGCGAACTTATATAGTTTACTGGTCCATCTGATTGCAATATTAGTACAATAATTTATTCACGGATTTGGAGTTTGGTTCGGACTTTGGCCAGGTCAATTAAGTGTTAGTGTCGTGAGTAACCCCCGACACCCAACATCATCATCAATCAATCAATTTATTCACGGATTCCATTTGTTAATTAAATAATTTAAAACTTTTTCAAAAATGAATTTTTTAAAGTCAGGGTTCCGGTAATTATCGGTATTTCCGAAAGCTGCCGACTATATAATATCGTAACATTACTGTCATGGATGCTCAAATTGAAAAGATTTGTCTGATATGCCGGAAGGCCCATTCGGACGTAATTGTGTGATTTAATTAATTAATTTCTTCTCTCTGCAGAAATGCATCACTTGTGTTCAACAAATCGAGTCTTCTCACCCACGATTGTGTCCCAAATACAAGTCATATAATCTCCGAAACTAAAGACTCGTTTGAAATCACCGTGATTGCCGCAACCCGTATTAAGAAGGGAGAACTCATAACTCATTCATTTGTGAACCCAACCAGAGGAACATTCCAAAGAAGATCCGAACTCATGGACTCATTTTATTATTCATGTAAATGTAAAAGATGTATGGACCCATCAGAACTATGTACGTTTTTCTCAGCTCTTAAATGTCCACAGCCAAACTGTCGAAATGGACATTTATTGCTTGGAAATCCTCTCAGCTTAGATTTGGGGACAATGTGGATTTGTAATCATGCTCCACGGTGTGGTTTTATGATCGCAACGTCACAAGTATTGGATTTACTTCGAGATGTGAGAGAAGATATTGACAGAGCCTCCGCCACGCACAGCATTTTCCAAGAGTATGAAAATTTACAAAAAGTTTGGGAAAAATATCGAGGGAATATTTTACACCCAAATCATTACCTCATCATGGACATTCAATATGCGATAATTTGTTGTATAAACAAATTACTCGTACTAGTGAAAGAGGAGGAAGCACTCGTTTTGGCCGTGAGGCAAGTTGAACTTTGCAAAAGTGTTCTCAGTGTAGCAGATGTTTTGAAACCTGGAACTAATCGTTTACGAGGTAATTATACATGTATACATATATTAGCATTAATCCGAACTCTGAATAAACAGAAGTCCGAATCTTTATCAGGGGTTGAAATAGATGCATATAACTTTTACTTGATCGTATTTGAGATTCATCGTACGCATGCTATATAGACGGGTCACAGTCACTTGCGGAAGACGAGCAATCAGCAATCCACAGTTTACATTAAAAATGTAGTACCTTGGTGTCCTAAAGTCTTGATGACTAAGACATGATTTGAGTTACCATATAATAATCTTAATGACATGCTCTTGTTTAACTTTTTCAGGGAACTTGTTGTTCTATCTTCAGGAGGGGATGTTAATGATTTTCCTCGGAGAGTTCAAACGTAAAATAAATGAAGAAAGTTTTGTTGTAACGGGGAAAGTAAAATTTGAGGAGATCCTCAGAATTATGAAAGAAGGGCGTGTAATTTTGTCACTCCAACCTCCAGGAACAAAGGAACATGTGAGAGCCAAAGCATTGGCTGTCGACTCGACCGGACTACACCCTCTAATGAAATATTTCAGCGTGACGATTAATAACATTAGTTAAATTACTTCTAATTGTTGTCTTTTAGCCAATTTCTTTGCTAATTTCATAATGTCTTGTATTATCTATGTGATATTGATAGTCATAAAACCGTTGAATCGAACTTAAAAACAAGTTTATGCCGTAAATGAGGTTTACACTTCGAAGAAATGAAGTATCACTAGCATTAAAAATGCATTTATATACATTAGTTTGGTTCTTTACTTTACTCCTCAATATATATTTATGTGGTTAGAACCACGAATTGTTAAATAAAAATTTGATGTGCGAAAGCTGGTTTCATTTGTAATATAGTAGGTACATTTTATGTTTGTTAAATCTACACAGCGTCTCATTTCGACTCGGCTTTTCATTTTAGCATGAATTGATGCGACTATATACACGTAAAATATAGTTAACTGGTAGAAAAATAATTGTTCTACCATGATAATTATTATCACTGGGTCACTCTCACTACATTAAAGTTAGCCTTTCGACTCAGCATACGTGTTAAAAAATTATTTTGCAACAAAGTTTGACTGCTAAATGTATATTTTAAGAATTTAACATGAGGAAGACGAATTATAGAGATGGTTTTGTAAGATTTGGGAGGATCTCTGTAGTGCAATAATGGCGACGTCAACAACTAGTTGTTTTCGTAAATGCAACCTTCACGAAAATATTCAAAGAAAGTGGTTATAGTATCTTAGATTGAGCTTTGTCAGTTTCTAACTGATCGTAGAGTCGATAATAAACCAGTTTCGTTTGACAGGATTGAAGGCAATAATATCAATCTGACAATTTGATCCTGACTCACTGATACAGTGTACTTCTTCATTCATTGTTAGATTTGTACTCTTCAGGGCTGAATGAAGCTATTATTGTTGATCTAATTCGGTGTCGAGGGCAGTTATTGAGAGATTTCGAAATCTCACAGAGCCAAGGACGTTACCGACGGTTTCAAACTCGTTACAACGCCTGCGACGGGAACCATCCTGACTTCTGCCCGGAACAATTCTTACAGGGGCTACACTACCGACCATCTAAGACCATTGTCTTCTGACCACTGTCAACTTAGCCATGTTGAAGACAAACCCCTCTTTACAGACATTTCCTTGTTAACAAATGCGCACTCGTCTGAAAGACATACACCTTTTCTTTATTTCTGCTCTTGTGAGAGGTCACTATGCCGTGCACCCTTCATTAATGTTGATAAGACATTTAATCTGTGTCATATTTACTTCAGAAATTGCCAGCGAGTAATATATTTCCACCTTCCTGCCCAATAAATGTGAATAAAGCAAAGTAGCACTCAAAATTATTTTTTGCGACTGCATGGAAATTGTCTGGACGAGGAGTGTTCAAGAAATTAAAATGACTCAGAAATTTCTCACTCGCATATTTCAAGGGTTGTCACAGATTGCCTTAGCGATGGCAATGTTGTTTGGTTTGCTGTTGGAGCTTGAGTAAAACTTACCCGACAATCTGAAATACTCAATAAAACATGAGAAGTTATTTTTGATATTATTTGAGCTTGAATTCTCTTTCGAACCAATTTGACACTAATAGAAATGGAAGACTCTGAGGAAGAGGAGGGCGGGTCAGAGCATGGATCAGAGGCTGGGTCTCCTCCCCGTGGCCAATCCCCTCCAGAGGGTCAAAGGTCTGGACAAGCCTCACCAGCTACTCAAAGATCTGGACAAGCCTCACCAGCTGCTCAAAGGTCTGGACAAGCCTCTCCTGCTGCTCAAAGGTCCGGACAAGCCTCTCCCGGCGGTCAAAGGTCTGGACAAGCCTCTCCCGGGGTTCAAAGATCCGGGCAAGTCTCTCCTGGGGCTCAAAGATCTGGACAAGCCTCTCCCGAAGCTCAAATGTCTGAGGCTGCCCTTCCCGACCTTGAAACGGAATTCGATGACACCGAAGAATACGATGAATACCCTGACGATGACGAGGAATACGACGAAGATGAAGATGAAGACGAAATGGAGGATGAAGGTCTTGAATTGAGTGATAGTTCACATGACAAAGCCGCAACTGCAGAAAAGCCGAAACCCAAGAAAATATTGTCATCGGATGCCGAGTCCTCGCCTGCCTCTGAAGATGAATTTGCTCGACCTACGACTCCAGAAGTTCCTCCAGAGTATTGGCAAGTTCAAAGACTCGTGAAATACGTGAAGGTATAATATCTATACTGCTAAATCGCTGATTAATAGTCAGACTTTAGTTCTCATACGTTTAGTGTCGTTAGGCTGGTAACCCGACCGCGACCATTATCTCAATGTCTTCTCTTCGGGACTTCAACCTCCGAGATAAATACGTTCAGATGGCAATTAAGGATGCAGGTGGACTAGAAGTTTTGCTAAACATTCTTGAGACGGATGAGAATCGGTGTAAAATAGCCGCTCTTTTGGTCTTGCGGGAAATTACTACAAACACAGAGATTAGCCGAATTGTGTTCAACATGAGGGTAATAATAATAATACGAATTCTCAAAAATTATAGGCCTAATCCTATTTAGTTTTATACTAACTGTGAAATGTCAATTTTAGGGAATCGATACGTTAATCAGCAACCTGCGTGACCCAGCCAAAGAGTTAAAACTTCTTTCTGCCGAAGTCCTTGCCAATATTTCAAAAATTCGGAAAGCACGGCGATCTCTCCGGAAGGGTGACGGCATTAATCGTCTCGTGGACATGCTTGACATTGACATTCCATCTAATCACACTTGGCACAATATGGATGGGGAGTTAGTCGACTTTGATGTTCCACGGTGTGGAGCATTAGCACTTTGGTCACTCTCCAAGTCTACGAAGAACAAAGATGCAATTCGTAAAGCTGGTGCGATCCCATTGATTGCAAGACTTTTAAAAACAAAGAGCGTGGCTGTCGTTATTCCCGTCGTCGGGATTCTACATGAGTGTGCTTCCGAAGTAATGACAAAATTCAATAAAATTTATTCAAAACATTCGTGTAGAATTGAATCTTACTTATCTCTAATTTTAGCCAAGTTTCCGCCTTGCAATTAGAACGGAAGGACTGTTGGACGATTTTGTCGAAGGTCTTAGAAGTAACAATCATCAATTGGTCCAATTTTGTGCCTCTGCGATCTATATGGTTAGTTATTGTACTGACTCCATTTAATGGCTTTCGTTCTCAGCAAGAAAAAACTTAATTTTTGTCACAGTGTGCTGAAGACTCCGAGTCCAGGGATATCGTATACGACTTAGGCGCAATTGACCCTCTAATTGGAATAATGCAAGACGAACATCTTCGCAAAAACAAAGTAAGATTGTGTTTATTTAAAAATCTATAAATCACTTACAAAATTACTTTAAACTGACGATTTCTAGCCGCTACTGGCTGCAGCAACTGGAGCCATTTGGAAATGTGCATCAGCAATCGCCAAAGCAAGGAAATATTTGGACCAGGGACTGGTTGAACTTTTGGTTTCCTTGTTAGAAGATGAACCGGAGTATATTTTAGCAAACGTGGCTGGAGCGATTGAGCAAATTATAAAAACAGATGCGAACAATGCAATTCTAATAAAGAAAGCAGGAGCCATTCCACCTTTGATTGGCTTACTTACCATCAATAACCCGGTAGAAAGATTATTATTTGCTGACAAAATCATAATTATGAATTCTCAATTATTTATGACAAGTTTGATTAGCTTCTCTTAGTAAATGCGACAAAAGCGGTCGGACAATTGGCTCGTGATGTCGACTCTCGAAAAGACATGGATTCTCAAGATGGGTTTCGTCTGGTATGGTCACTACTGAAACATCCTTCGGCGTTGGTTCAAGCCAGCGCTGCATGGGCCATTTGTCCCTATGTTGAGAGCTCAAAGGTATGCATATTCTATTTTTATTCCAACTTGCATAAATTAAGATTTAGAAAAAACTAAACCTCGTATTTAACACGCAGGAGTCCGGTGATATTGTCCGTAATTTTGTTGGTGG
The DNA here is from genome assembly GCA_034698945.1 of Protaphorura quadriocellata. NCBI lineage: Eukaryota > Metazoa > Arthropoda > Collembola > Poduromorpha > Onychiuridae > Protaphorura > Protaphorura quadriocellata. The sequence continues at coordinate 4,399 of JAQGCA010002569.1, read as the reverse complement.
ACTGGAAGCCCTGGTTAATTTGTTAAGATCTGACGATATTAATGTTCAAGCTGCTGTCTCTCAAGCTGTTGCCGTAATTGCTCTCAATATGGAAAATCTTGCAATCATGAGTGATCATGGAGTTGTTCAATATTTAGCAAAATTGGCTCCTACGGTATGTGGCCGACTATGTCAGACGATTTGAAAGTACAATGTTTTAAGAGGATGTCAAACTATTTGTTTAGAAAAGTGATCTTCTCCGTCGGTGCATAGCCGAAGCGATTGCTGAATGTTGCAAATGGAAGAGCAACAGTTCTGAATTTGGTCGCAGAAAAGCCGTGAGCCCAATTTGTTGTTACCTGGCCTCGGAAGACGCTTTGGTCCATCGGGCCGCTGCGAGAGCACTCTCTGCCTTGTCAACGGATCCAAGAAATTGCATTACTATGCATCAGTGTGGAGTCGTGGATGTACGGTAGACTGGATATAATTATGTCTTATTCTTTCCTTAATAATGTTCTAATTCAATTTTGCTTTTTGATAATTTTCATAGTATCTGAACAACATGATTGGTTCAGTTGATTTGGATTTAGCCCAGTCTGCGGCTGAAGTTATTTATAATATTCGAATGCTAGCAATGGCGGCCGAACGCGTTCGTCTTCGCTGAAGATGTGAAGTCATGAAGACTCAGAATCTACCTCTCCTCAACAAGTTGAACATTAACCGGGCTAAAATATGTGCAATGCCAAAATAAAAGCAAACTTGAATACCTAAATATAAACATGATAAAATAAATTTTAATAGCAATAAAATCACTGACAATGAGCACTTCTAATACATTTCCGGCGGAATCGTTTATCACACAATTTGGAGAGGAATCAATGAATTTCCGTTTATTAGATTCGGCTGCTTAAATGGAAGGGACAAAATACACGATTAGTTGCACCCAAACTTATAAATAATTCAATCCTATATCTACTTGACAGGAAAACCAAAATATTTTGTCGCTAATAACAAATTTTAATTTACGGACTTCCTTTCCTTGTCCATGAGGTTGAAATAGAACTTGTTAGTTGCCACAATTTTCCTTTAAAGGAAGTAGATTTGTAGCTGTGGAATTTTATTAAAGTTCAACATTAAATCTGTTTGACTAAAAATGGTAAGCAAGCGCATCAAATAATGGTTTTAGCACTTCCATTTTAGCTAAAAATAGATTCGAAAAAAATGTTTTATTTCCATTCGAGTTCGATGAGAATATCGCAGTTTTGTTTTTTCACAAAAGTCAGTAATTTTTGTAGTTCCGCCCCTGAGCAAACGAAATTAATTAATTGCTTATTCTCATACTAGCGTGAGTGCATTTCCCTTCATGTCGGACAGGCTGGATGTCAAATCGGTTGGTGAAATTCAGAATTATGAATCTAATAAAATATTGGAGAAAGAAAAAATAATAGTCACGTAAAAACTATTAGGTACTTCTTGTTGGGAATTGTATTGCCTTGAACATGGAATACAACCTGATGGACAAATGAAAGGAGGGGGGAAAGAAAATGATGCGTCTTATGGAACTTTCTTTAACGACACGGGGAGTGGAAAACATGTTCCTCGTGCAGTACTCGTCGACTTGGAGCCTACTGTGATCGGTACATAGCTTATAATGTACTTAAAAATTAATAGAAATCACCAAATATCACTAGTGTTGATCATTCTGGCTTTCCTGGATAAAGTGTTACTGAAACAAGAGAGTTGCAGATCCACTACTGCTTTCTCTCCAAACTCCAGAACAGGTCAACGTACATATGAATATTTTGTGATTTGCTTAGAGTAACACAAACAAAACTAATAAGATGTTTTTACCAGATGAAGTTAGGACTGGAATGTATAGACAACTTTATCACCCTGAACAATTGATTACTGGGAAAGAAGATGCGGCCAATAACTATGCAAGAGGACACTACACAGTCGGGAAGGAAATGATCGACAGGGTATTGGATAGGTAACAACATTACTAAGTTCGCCTCCTATAATGTAGAAATTAGTAACCGAGCGAAGCGAGTGGACCGTACCGAAGCATTTAGAAGCATTAGGTGATCCGACATGCGTTTGCATCTTTCCCATGTAGTGGTGTCCATATTTCTTTGTCCGGGGTTTTTCTCCGGAACTACTGGATCAACCTGGTTGAATAATTTAGGGAAGGTACTCCTGGGGCGTAGTTGTATACGAGTACATTTTGGACGTCCAATGTTAAGGGGTACCCCCAAAACTGAAATTGTTGGGGTATGTGTAATTGGCATGGGAATCATTTCCATAACAACGACGGAGTTTGTTTTCTCATTAAAACCAGCATGAACAAACTCCGCCGTTGCTATGGAAATTTTACCCATGTAAGGAAGATTAAATCATAGCAAGTCTGGAATAATTACTATCCATTCAAAAACAATAGTTCGTTCGGATTCTCGTAGCCACAGAAAATTGCAACTATTTTCGCAGGGTGGTGTTTACTAAACTACGTTTCGGAAGACTCATCTTGAAACCGCTTGATTTGGCGCATGCTTGAACCTAGACACCACCCTGTCACATTTCCAACCCAAACAGGACATTGCCATCCCGAATTACAAACAAGTAAAGAATTCCCACCGGGCTGTTGTTTTTAGATAGATATTTCAAACAAATAATTTAATTATTAAAAACTAACTGGAAAAAAGACTTTATTATGGAGTTTCTTACTCAGAAGACGGAACGGTAGTAGTAGTAGAGCTCTACTTCGCTCGCTTGCTTCTGTGGCACTACGAGATGACACATTTCTTTGTATAATGTTTGGGGAATTATCATTTGTAATTTACTATTGTATTTATATGTGTTGATTGTGTTGGTTTGATTAGATCCTAATTATTTACGACAATTGGTCCTCTTATTTATAACAGTTGATTCTGAAAAGTCTGACCAAATAAAGATAGTTATCATATCGTATCGTATCAAATCAAATAAATACAATATTTTAATATGTTATTTATTTACACATTTCTATCTAACATAGAATCCGGAAAATTGCGGACCAGTGCTCAGGATTACAAGGTTTCTTAATTTTCCGCTCATTTGGTGGAGGAACGGGTTCAGGGTTCACTTCACTTCTGATGGAACGTTTGTCTGTAGACTACGGCAAAAAATCTAAATTGGAATTCTCCATTTATCCTGCACCGCAAGTATAAATTACCATTCCAAGAATTATATATTTCGTAGATATTCTATGAAATTTTTATTTGTTTCACTACATTTGGTGTACCCGTCAGGTTTCAACCGCAGTGGTCGAGCCATACAATTCACTTTTGACAACTCATAATACAATGGGACACTCAGACTGTGCTTTTGTTGTGGACAATGAAGCCATTTTTGACATCTGTCGTAAAAATTTGGACATCGAAAGACCAAATTACCCGAGTTTGAATCGTATCATTGGCCAAGTCGTTTCTTCAATTACGGCTTCGTTAAGATTCGATGGAGCATTAAATGTGGATTTGACGGAGTTCCAGGTTTCGGCAAACAAAGATTGTTTGTACCAATAAGATTTCACACGTAGTTAGTTGATTGCTTCCACCAATCAAACTAAGTGATACCTTTTTGGTTTTGACTAAACTATAAAGTGACATAAAATTAGCAACAGAACTGAATTTGTATTCATCTGATAATTTTGGATGGTTTTCAGACGAACTTAGTTCCATTCCCGAGAATTCATTTTCCATTGGTTTCCTACTCACCACTTATTTCCGCAGAGAAAGCAAATCACGAACAATCTTCAGTTGGGCAAATAACCAAAGCTTGCTTCGAGTCGGCAAACACAATGGTTAAATGTGATCCTCGACAAGGTGAGGTTGTGCTAATGTTGCTATGCAATAAGAAGAACGTAGTACCGTGAATAGACTGTAGAACTGTAGTCATCTTGAATGGAATGATCGGATGTCATTTTTAAAAAAATGAATTTTTCACAAATTGATTAAACTGTTCCCTTGTATTTTAACCTGACAATTTGGATTACCTAAATAATTAATGACTCGTGTCAAAAATATTCAATCCTTATTAAGTACCATAGGATCACTCCAAAACTAGTCACCGACGTCGCGTAATACATATTTCACGAATACAGACTGGTATAGACTAGAAGGGTATTCTCGGTTAATAAGATGGCGAAGACGCTGTAAGTTGTGGGCCCTAATTTCAATTTGTGAACATTTTTGATATTCTGAGGTGAGATCATAATTGTGCAATGTGAGCTTGTAAGTGGTATGGCAAATTCATTGGATTCCCTGATGCTGAGAAAAATATTGGGAAATGACATTCATTGTCACTTAAGTAATTCCCTCACGGAATACCTGACTTGTAATTATTTAAACGTTCTAAATTATTAAACTCAGGGAAGTATATGGCTTGC
>JAQGCA010002568.1:0-13596 GCA_034698945.1 Protaphorura quadriocellata | reverse complement strand
AAAACAGAAGCTCATGTGCAGACTGACATCCAGATCGATGGCTTTTGGAAACTTTTCAAATTCTGAAATCCACTTAGCATCCAATTTGGATTGATTTTTTTCATGAAGAGTTATTTAATGGCTGTATATTTTCCAGGTTTCAAGTTTTTAGCTCGCAGGGTTGAGAACGGAGTACCATTCAAAAGTGACGAAATAGAAAAGAAGACACCGTGTATTATCATGTAATTTCAATTATATTTAATTGCATTCACAAAGTATGTATGTATTTGTAATTGTAGTTAATGACATAATGGATGTAGTTGAGCCAATTCTGCAAGTAATCATTAGGGCATCCAATATCGAACGTCCTTTCCAATCTCGGGACTTCGATATTTCGAGATTGGAAATTTCGAGATTGAGATCGAGATCGATATTAACTAATATTAATATCGCGATATCGAGAGTCTCGAAAAGCCCGCTTATCTCGAGATTATTGGGACTTTTTCGATATTATCGAGATCGATATTGCATGCTTTCATGGGTTAAAGTAAAGGGTTTCTGTGATCTCGTGATTTTGATATTGAGGTAGCGAGATTGAGATCGATATCGATATCGGTTAATATCAATCTCGCGATATTGAGAGTCTTGATTTTCGAGAGTCTCGCGAGATTGATTGTCGAGATTGGATGCCCTAGTAATCATGTATACTTTCCTGACAAAGACTACGTAAGACTTGTGAGATAAATTTCACGAAACGAAAGTCAAGTGGGACATCACCAAGACTGCCCGCGAGGAAATATTCGAATGGAATGCTTGTGAACCGATATTTTCAAAAAAAAACGATAACCTATGGGAGAGTATCCATACAGATGTGATGGTTGGATTGTCCATGTGTGAAGTCACGCTGGTGAGAGACCGTTCCAGTGTATTGCGTGTGTGAAGAGTCAGTTGACTGTTCACATGAGAAGTCACACTGGAGACTGGCCTTTCAAATGTGATGTGTGTAAGACGAGGTTCTCACAAGAGGGTAACTTATACTCTCATATGGGGCGTCACAGTGGATGAAGATCGTAGTGTTGGGACGACTGGCTTAAGATTTCCAGGGAACAGAGATGTGAGATGTCACAGATTCTGGGAATAAATAATGAAATATCATTATTCAGAAAATTTAGGAAAGTGGCCTATTTTTGGGAATGCTCTTACTTAAATTCTACGTTACAAATATTTAGAACTGCCAGACCTATGATTAATTTTGCATGTGTGTTACTGTTGCATGTGCATCAATGGTTTCATTAAACATGTTTGTGGTTGGGATGATTGTCGACGTAAGATTGGGCCCACTTTCTCAAATCTGCAAGTTCAATTATTTTTAACGTGTAATTGCAAAATTATGAAAATAAACTAAATTGACCGATTTTATAACAGATTGAGAACATTGCACCGTAGAATGTATTTTTTTTTATTTTTTTTAATTCATATAGAAATTAATTAGCAATACCAGGTAAAGCTGATTTTGGCACAGGAATATTAGATTTGAAAAAAGTGTACTTAATTTAATTTAACGTATAATAATGATCCAGAAAGAACACCATTGAAATTATTAAAAAGAATTAGAAGTTGAAGAAATGCATACCTTTATGCTTATTAGTCAAGAAATCACAGCTTTGCATTATATTTTGGGTAAATAAAACAATAGTCTGATTTTCACTAACAATAATGTTTCAAAGATGGAAATTAATTCCGCTAGTTTTGAAACTATATAGTCGTTTGTTTTACGTTTTTACAATTGCATAATACTATCTTCATTTCAGAGTGTATTCAAATCGTTATACATTGTATCTTGTACAATTCCTTACTTTTTAGGTTACACGTGTCAGTGGTGTGGCCATGAATGGCCCACTTTTTACCGCTTTGAGTTGAGGTTTGCAGTTAGCGAATCATTCTCGTTTTACAACATTACTACTGTACAAATAATGTATGCTTTACACCGTGTATCATAATACGGTGTCGTTCAAAACCGACTGCTGACAGCAAGTTGCACCTGGATTTCTGCGCTGACTGATTTCTGGGTGAGAGAAAGGGTGACCATGTACATTTTTCCATTTTGCGAAATCCAACATGAAGAACTTAAATACGGTGAAACATTTTGATGTGGTCTTTTAATACTGAAAGTGGAATAAATATTTGCGCCACCTTTAATATTTATGTACTAGAAAACCATAGCCTTGCTAGCAAGGCTGGGTACATGCGAAGTACTACAATATAATTTGGGAAACAGTTGCTTATTGTGCTAGGTCCATGGTTCCAAAACGAACACGGCAGCTAAATCCTGGCGTATAAGTGCCAGAGTTTACCCCAGGTGCACCTGAAAAGTGTGCCAGGAATAAATAAGTGTAGTGTGAACAATTTGTTTGATCCTGTCATGAACTTCGATATAACGGCCACTCTTGAATTTTTGAACTTCGATATAACGGCCGCGATCAAAATTGTGAACTTCGATATAGCGGCCGCGATCGAAATTTTGAACTTCGATATAGCAGCCGCAATTGAGACTTTGGACTTTGATATAACGGCCGCAATCGAAATTTTTAACTTCGATGCAATGGCCGCTTTCGAAATTTTGAGCTTGGATACAGATTCGACTTAGTCTTCCCACCTCGGACAGGTACCCGTAGTAGTAGGAAAAATTTTACGGATAAACAAATCCTTGGCCCTCCCGCACACTCCAACACCCCTCGCCTCTCCCCACCCAGCCCTCTTCCAATCATATTTGAGAACTTTTTCCTTCCTACAAAGTCCCAATAGATTCCCATGCTCAAACCTCCTCGTCCGAGTCTCATTCTACCCAATCCCATCCCACTGGGTTAAAACTTTAGAACCTTTCTCGTTCATACAAAGTCCGGGCAGATTTTCCATGCCTTATGGGTTATGACAAACCGACAACCTCACTCAGATTGTCCTTACAGTATTATTGTTATAATACAGTCTTGTACATATAACCAGATAACCAGTTCGTACGTTTTATTTAATTTTGCCCTTCTTAAATCTTGGACCTTTGCACCATACGGTTGTGCTCTTGAGACCGGCGTAGAAATTAAAATCTTTTGAATTAAAAGATTCTGATTCAACATTCAGGATTACAATCAAAAATGTTAACCTAGGGCTCATGGAAATCCCAGCTTCAGATATTATTTTTTACTGTGTTCTTGAATACATATAATCTTCAGCCACGAGACAAGAACGTGAACTGAATTGTAAAAATGACCTCGTCTTTTTAACCTAGTTAGTTACGTCCAAGGCATGAGTAGAAGAATTATTTCAAAATGTCAAAAAGTCTTGCCTGGCGGATAAAATTAGTTAATTGGAAATTGAAATTCAAAAACTGATGACACGTCGGTAAGGAATGCCACGCGATATCGTAACTAAATTGGTAAGAGTTGATGTTAGTTTCATTCATTTTGTTTGTCATTCAAATTTGTGACGCTGTAAGTATTTCCAAATGTAATCGACGTTAAAACGACAAAATACATACTGATTGAATGCGTCCGGTCCGAGTGTTGACAACAGTGAACACTGAAATGTTGTGACCATGATTAACAAAATTAAGTCACTAACTGGGTTGAAGTTCAAACGTCCATAGCTATCAGAATTTAGATTATGTTAATTAATTTTAAGTTTTGTATAGGAAAGTCCGCCTTTGACATTTGAGAAAGCAACGCATTGGAGGATTCCGAGAATTCCAACTGACATGGATGAAAATGCCTTCCTTGTTTGGGCCTTCAAATGACGAGAACTCAACAATGTCATCCTTGCTGCGTCCACCTTAATTAATTCGGCATTATTAGATAATGTAAGGATACAGTTTATTAAATAATCAAATGTGTACTGTTAGAGCAAAAGAGACGACAATATTCGGAATTTAGGCATTTCGCACAAATTTTAGGTACGCCTTCACTCATTTGGGTCGACTATCAGCTCAACGTAATTAATTATAATTACAAATTACACTCAAAGTGTAATTATAACTACAACTGGTGTTGGCCTTCATTGGTCAAAATAATTGTAATATATGTATAGGGTGAAATGTGCTAATTACAACCACCGTGTGAAAGTGTGCCAATGACGAGTATTCATCGCATGTGGTAACGCGGACAAAAACTCATCCCTCTGGCTAAAATTAGCACACCGTCTCCGCTTCACACGTCCGTTGAAGGAGTCACTTGTATTAAGATAGGTTGGAATTAGCACACTTGTCGTTTATGGGTTAATTTCTCCATAACCTCAAAACGTGTGCCAATAACGGCACCGCCAGTTGTGCGCATGTTTCTTGGTTGCCATGCCCACGTAGTTAAGAGGTGGCCGTATTTAGCATGTGCATTGTCTCCATGGTGGCTGAAATTAGCGGACCCCACCCTAATAGACTCAAATTCAAAAACTGTAATGGTAATGCAACAAACACGTAAATAAATCCACAAAATACAACTCAATTACAAATAAGAATTACACCAATTCCGAAAGTATTGAATTACAATTACAAATTGCTGGCTGGCTTTTTATAGTAATTACATAATTTCAAACTTGTCACTGAGGTTTTATAGTAGTAGTTAATTGCAATTATCGGCACAATTGACCATCCTCCTTCGATACACTCCGTCAGTGTAGCGAAAAGTATTTTGTGTACACACGAATAATTATCGTAAAAAAATTATAATTCAACGCCCAAAACGACTAGATTACAGCTTACACTACCCAAATTCAACTCCGAAATTGTAGTCCTCACCCACTCCATGTTGGGGATCGCCAGTTTAAAAGGTCTGCCTGCTAAGAGCGAAACTTTTATCGGTGAAACTGTTATGAGCGAAAATATACTGTTATGGGCGAAACGCGGGAAAATGATGACTACAGAGTTGTCAGTTTTTCCAAGCTACCAAAAGTTGATAATGTTGCCGATGAACGAACAAACGCGCTCAATGTAAATCTATTCAAGAAACTAAATATTAATAACTTTAACGATAAGAAAAAAGTGACAGGTGAGCTTCTGCAACTCCTTAGTTGTTAAGTAAACTCCGTAGCGTATCACTCAGCCGTCAGCCAGTAACTTCATACGTACGTGCTCTTGGTTTTAAGAAAAATGAAAAAAATTGGCATTAAGTTTAAAAAAAACTTCTGTTACAAATGAGAATACAAGCGGACAAACGGAATAATATTATTGCTTGAAAAGTTGTAGTTCATTTGTGCACTTGTATTGCGGAGTAATAAGTAATATTAATAAGACACACAACCACGAAAAGGATTTTGCAAAAATTCAGGATTTGAAACGTGTAAATCTGCCGATTTGCTCTATTTAAAAATAAATCGTTTAGCAGCCACACATAAATATGTTTTCGTTGGTCGAACTAATGCAAACTGCTCAACGCGAATCAGACATCGAAATTGCGAGACTAAAGTCTGGTAATGCCCCTACACCCAAGGAACGCAAGTACAGGATTGTCGAAGAAGAAATTGTGCGCTTGCAATCCTCATTTTTTGTTGGTATTACCAATATTCCTTGACAACCGCTTTCCCTCTAGGTTGGTCCATGCGATTGTTTACTCAAAAAAAAACTTCGTTTTTTGACCCTGGTGCCCAAAATACATTACATCAGACGGGATTTTGGCCACCACGAATATGCTTGTTGATATAGAGAATTAAATTTTCAACAAATTTTCAATTTGTTGAAACGTTGGCATAACGCATGACCCAACCTTATGAGGATAGTTTGTTTACGAATCTTGGTGTATTACATTGCTGGAATACATGGACCTAATTTCATTCGTTTTTCATTTGGAAAAGAAGACTACCCTAGTTAGTTGTATTTTTTTTCTGTAGTTCTGAAATGTAAATTTTTATTAATAAATGTGATATCTCTAAATATTTTTCGACTTTTTATTTGTTAGTTGTTTGTTGTATTCGTAACGCATTTGATTAATTTTACTGTTGAAGTCATTTAGGTCGTATATCATTTTTTATTAATAAACTTGTTTATATAAAATATGGTTTAGAAGAACTGGCAACTCTGTATCCATCACTTTCCCGCGTTTGGACCATAACAGTATTTTTTCGCCCATAACAGTTTCGCTCATAATAGTGGACGCCAGTTTAAATTCCCCAGATTTTCCAGTTTATAACCAGAATCATTTCTCTGAATATCCCCCAAAACATCTCTCGCTCCGCACGTGTTAAACGAAGGGTTTAGCAAACATCAGCAACAAACTCAGAGTTAAAATTAACAGTGATGGAGACCCGCCGTGTATATTTTTGAATAATTATTTTTCTACAGAGCAAAGACTTGCAATATAAAGTCCAAAATCTGGTACATCATAATTCCCTATAAGGGAGTTACCTCATTATGCAAAGTAACTCAATCCGGTATTTATAAAACTAATAAGCGAGTACATATTCAGTTAAATAATTCGCGCGATGCGTATATCTTCTCTTGGTGTTGAATGTTTTGAAATTGTTTATTGTCATATTCACGCAATATTTATCATATAAGTCATCTTGTCAATTTAATATTGAATTAAACAGATGGTTGCAAGATGGAAGAGCTACTTTCAGTCCACCCAAACTGGAAAACTCGTTCATCCATTTAGACAATTCGGAAATCGCTGACGATTATAAAAATATCCTTCCGAACTGATGCAACTTTAGTGCTCATTTGGTGTATCCGCTTGACAGGAGTGACGAAGTATCTCAACAAGTGAACTACCTATTGTTAATATGTTATTACTATATTTGGAACGACACGGAGAACTCATGCGGATAGCGAGATTTCTATGCATTCAATGTTTGAAATGTAAGTCCAATTTTTGTAAGGCCAATCACGAATGAAAATAACACACAAAGGCAGGTCTGTACGTTGCCTCATATTTTTGTGTGGGGAATTGAGACAGTGAGCTGTGTTTAAGCTACAAGCTCAGTTTTACGTAAAACGCTGACATAGGGGTCATACTGAACCGTAAATATGATATGCTCAAAATTAATATTGTCGAGAGTGGGTTAGATTTTCAAAAGCAAAGGTAGCAGAGACGAATTCGGCCAAAGCAAATTCTGCAATATACAAGTTCGAACACTCTCACTTTGAGAAAGTCCATATGTCATTGGTAAATTTGACCTTCAAGATTGAATTATCTTATTAGAACATCTGAATTAGAGCCTTAATCATCAGATAACATAATATGCTCTAATTGGTAAAAATCGACTGACCTTAAATTAGCAATATGTTGATCTATTCTTTGATCACCAAAAAGAATATCGTCGACATTATCAAATTTTGTATATGCGAAAGAAGCAAGTCGTAAAAGATTTTATGCATTGCCGTGAGGAAAGTTCGAGCACTGTCCTTTGCTCCAAAAAAACACCCTTGAAATGTAACAAAACATAGCAAATCTGTGCTATCCTCAGCTGGTATAAATTGATGTTACCCATTTTTCAAATCTAAATCCGGTTCTAAGATTAAAAATATGCTGTTGCAACGTTTGATCTCAAAAAGAATATTGTCTATGTAAATCTGTAAATGAGAATACAATAGACTTCGACTTTTTTTAATGCGCAGCGAGCATAGCGTGCGGAAAAGTTTAATTTGATTTGCCATGCTGAGTCACAAGTCCCACGGCTGGACTTTTGTCCATTACATTGTGAGAGTTCTTCACTCCCATTGACAACATTTTATTAGTTTACAAATATTCAAATCAGTATTCACTGATCAGTAAATACAAAAATGGACCCGTTTAGCACTTCGAAAGTTGTGTCGTTCATTCTGAAGAAACTTAGGGTGGAGCAAAAAGCAAACGACAACTACGATAAGGAACTCAGCAACCTACTTGAAAGAGGAGAAAATCACATTAAATCAAATCACATCAGACGTTTCTCCAGGGAAAAAGAAAACAACTTAACAGCCTATGTTGACCCGAGTTATGGAAATGTCAAATCCAAGGCTACATCATCGATTAAGTCATACATTGTGCAGGGAAATTACACTTGCATTACAAATTGGATTGCGTAAAAACAGACAAAAACGGATTGATATTTATAGAATCTACCCGATAGTACTAATCATAAATCCAGAAAATTATAATTATGGTAGTCCCTAAAAAGTATTAATAGTAATGCAATTGTCTGTCCAGGAATTCTGGATATTTGTTTCACGAAAAACTCGATTTTCATCAAGTAATTTAGTAATGTTATTTGCAGGTAACTTTCAGTACTTCAGACGGTCCTCTCACTGCACATTGCCTTTGTCCAGTAGGAAATTATATTTGTTCACATATGACAGCCGTCTTATTGTTCGCTCAAAAAGTTCTCTCGAAGACTGATTTTCCCTCAATTTGGAACAGACCAAAACCTGATCTGAAAAATGCTACCGAGAAAATTGAAGATGTTTGGTTACCGGTAGACAGCGCCAAGAAATTCCTCCAGAAACAAGCCAGTATCGAAACTTTCGTCCAACTAAGACAGTCCGTGGACAAGAAGCAGCAGCTTGGACTACATTGGCTGCTGACCCCTGAACGCAAACTCGTGACAGCTTCGGTTGAGCGTTTCTGTTGGGACGCCATTACAAAATCAGATGAACTGCTCTCTTCAGTTGACAAAGTTGCTCACATATTGTCAAAATTATTGGTTACAGCAAAAGAAATTCAAGACATCTCTAATTATACAATCGGTTAATCCTTAAACTCGCTCTGGCTTCGATTGAGAAAGAACAAGTTAACGGCCAGCTCTTTCGGGTCCGTCATTAGTGCGATGCATAAACAAGCATCACACTGACAGAGGTTTATACTTCGTCTTTGTTTGACATTGACTCGGACCAGATTTTGACTCAACTAGGACATTCAACTCATCTGCCAGTGTCATCCACATCAACAAGCTTATCCTAATCCTCACCATGAATTCAACTCAAGATTTGGATAAATTATCTGCATCGAGTGACCTATTGATATGTAAACAGGTTCATCAGATCCTGGAGAACAAGGCAGTGAATAATGTGCTTATGTTATCCGGTAAGAAATGCGATATAGAAAATAAGTTGTTTGCTGATTTTGAAGACATTACTGATTTAGAGTATTGGGACCCAACTGGGCCAAAAGCAAAAGCAAGTATTTGGGGACCGCCTTGTAAACTGTGTGACGAGATAATTTTGGTTGAATGTACACCAACTGTGTACTTGAATGTACAATATTGGATATTTTTTGAGGATGACTTGTATACAAGTGATGAAGACGGCTATGAAGAGAATGGGTTGTTACAATGCGTGTACTGCCTTAACTATTATCATAGATGGAAGTGTTCATTAACTATGAACAAAAAATCGTACGTCAGAACTATTAAAGATAGAAATTGGGCTTGTCCAACCTGCGTTCCTGCCTTTGTACCGAGGGCAAAAAATAAAGCCCAAAAGAAAAGCGAAGATAAGATTTTAGTAAATGAATTTATAATAAGAATCTTTACTTTGTTGACAAAAAGCTGTAATATTATGAACCTTGACGAAATGTATTTCAGTGATGATATTGATTTGTATATGGTAACAAGTGAGTTCAATTTTGATAACGGTTAAAATACAATATGAATATGGCTGGATTCTTGATTACAACTGTATTGAATTAATGATTAACGAGAAAATAACCATTGGAAATGTTTGAAAATTCAAGTGTGTAAATGTGAAAATTACTTCATGACTTCGTAGGTTAAACTCCGAATTTTTCTTTATATTAGCATTTAGTGTGACCGATTTCTAAAAAAAATGTGGTTTGTACATGTTATGTTTTCTTGTCACTTGAATAAACTATCAATCAATCAAGCTAATAGATCTTTCTACTCCATCCCCGACTCGTTCAAACAGTTACAATCGAACTACAACTTGGATAAAATCAAGTCTATAAGTTATGGCATCCAGCACAAAAAAGATGGAATTCAATTTTATGAGAACACAAGAAAGGTCAAGGTCAATGCAACAGGACTCCATATATTGGAATGTGGCTATTTGGGAGGATCTCCGGACGGCCTTGTGGGAGAGTTTAAACTGGTTGAAGTGAAATGTCCGTTTAGTTTAAGGAATAAAACGTTTCACGAAGCAATTAAGTCTCCGAATTGCTGTCTTGAAAATGGACTGAATGGAACCCTCGAACTTAAGAAAAATCATAACTACTATCACCAAATACAGGGCTGCCTTCATATCACAAATAGGACTTCGTGTGATCTAGTATATTGGACAGAGAGCTGGCAAATGATTGCTGAAGTTCCAAAGGACCCAGCCTGGCATTCGAACTTGTCCCTACTTCAAATTTTTTACAAGGAAATCTATTTACCACATGTATTGAATTTGATATGTCCAAAATAAATATTACAGTTGTTTTACTGAATATTAGAGAACCATACATTTCAAGTGAATTTATTCGCAGTTATTTAAAATCCACAATTATTTACATATATTTCTGTTGAGATATTATTCTACTTCGTTAAGTTCGTCCATTAAAGTAGGCATCATTGTAGTAAGTGCGACGCATATTTTGACGAGCTTGTTAGCCTTAGACCTGCTGCCTGTCGTTATACAATTCAATATTTTAAAAAATTTAAAACGCGCATTTAATCTCTCTATTATAATTCGAGCCCGTGCAATTGCTCGATTTTTAATTGTCTCGTTCAACGTAAACTGGTTTGTAGTCAAGAATGACGGAATATTTAGTGCTACACCTGGAGGGAGAATGCCATAAATCTCAAACCCTTTGTCGGCCAGAATAAGATCCCCGCTCACCATTTGTGCAATCATACCGGACCTTGAAACGATGGCCTTATCAGACATTGAACCACCGTACAACTCACTTACGAAAACAGGTACCCCACTTGGTGAACATCCGACCAGGGACTTCATTGTGTACCTACTTTTGTAGGAGCTGTATGTTAATTTCTTTTAATCCATCAGTCTTGGAGATTCCATTGTGAGCTCAGTGCAGTCTATCACTATCCTACAGTTTTCCATTTCATTTCAGAAACATTTTGGTAGACTGTGACGTCTTCTCACGAAAAGGAATTGTGTTGAGTGGTCCCTCTCCCTAGAAGAAAAACTCATGGGTAGCATTTAACAATGTTTCAAAGATTCTTGAGACACTTGTAGAAATATTAAATAGTTTTGACAGCACCGGATTGGACAGATCAAGTCTTAGTTTCATTAGAAAGAGAATTACTTGGTTGAGCAAGGATAGACAAGCGATATTACTTCCTTTATAATTGATTCCGTGTATTCTAAAGACCTCTATTAAAATTTTAATTGATGACATGGATTGGAATCCCGTGAAGCTGGAAAGTAACTGATTATCCCAGGTGGATATGTCGGAGGTGAAGATCGAGGTGGCATGAGTCTGACCATTTCTTAACACATTCTGGAGTTCACGGATTTTCCCATTGAGTTCATGATTTGCAGTTTCAAATTTTTTATAGTATTCCAAAAGATCTCGGAGCTTCCGGTTTTCATATCTCATGCCGTCCATGTCCACACCAATGGACACTATTGTCTTTCTCTGTTGACATGTTACGTTCTGCAATGACTCCACCAGCTGCTCTAATTTATTTTTTTTTCCTCCTGCGCCAATATTTTTGTCTGAAGTCCACTTATATTATTGCAAATTCAGGCATAAGATTCTATTTCCGCGAGGACAAAAGAGTGATAACTTACAGAACGTCTCATCAGTTGAAGCAGGATCAACTTCGCTCACCGACACATTCTCTTGAATTTGGATTATTTCCTTCCTTCCACGTGGAATAAAAAAGACGAAAAATATTTCAATAACAAATTACAATTACAGTATTGTCTAATTTCTAATTTGTACGTACGACTTCTTTCAGTTAGTCCGTTGAGTCGGAAATTTTTGTTTTCATTCCAATGAAATCTTGTGGGACCAACATGTTTGCCTTCAGGAAAGTGCCAGCTGCAGATCATCGAGTTCATTATCCATTCAAAGTCTTTGCGCTTAAAAAAATAAAAATCCAAAAAATAATTATGTTCACTTACTTGTTAATCATGTACACATTTTTACGAATGAATGCAAAGGATTTATGGATTCCACTTTTTAGCTGATTCTTATTAGGTGGGTGAGGAATTATGACGATCACATCTGAGATAATTCGAAATTTTTGTTGTGATCCAGGGAATTTTAAAATCGGCTGTCTGATATATTCACGCATCCAAATATTACTGCGTTTAATATTTGAGTTCGTATTTCGGATATTATCTTAAACAAACTATAGTTTCAAAAAAACTGACACGCTGTCAAATTCTAAATTAATTTGTTACATGGTATGAAATTTGATAAAATCGGAAATTGTGTGTTCAGGTCCGCAAGAATTCCACAATTTTTAAATATAAATTGTATGTCCACTTTTTGCACTCCTTCTCATCAACTGGAAAACGGTAAAACTTAAGTCCTGGTTTTGTTCTTCGGGTTTTGTGGCCATTTTTGCACAATGGAACACAGCAGTTCGTCATTGCAAAATTAACTTTTATTTGGTAGAATTTACGTCACTTTATGATGTACTAGCGTAGGCCCCTATAAAATATAAGTACGTGGAAAGCATTTTAAATATTAGCAAATACTAAATATTTTGCAGATTTGAATACGTGTAACGTAGTGAAATTAGAAACTCACCTTAACGATAGTAAACTGTAGATGACCAACACTGTCCAGCTGTAGATGTGTTTTTCCGAAATAATCAGTAATTTTTTTATGTTGACACTGTTGACTAAAAATTGTTGAGTAATTTCTGATTGATTCTAACCCAATAACAAAAACCCAAAAACCGTCTGTGACTCAACGTGGCAAAGTCTTTCGAAAGTGCGCGCTCAGAATTTTGAGTCACATGAGGAAAAAAGTCGGAGTCTATAGACCTTTAAAAATATTATGCATGGCCGTTAAAAACGCTTGGGCACTGTCGCGCGCTCCGAAAAAAACTTTTTTTGGTCTGAAGTGACCTTCAAACGTAACAAAACTTAGCGAATCTCTGCTTCCTTCTGCTAAATTTAATTGATGATATCTATTTTTGAGGTCTAATTGTGAAAAATGTTTGTGTCTATTTGTAAACCAATGTAATATAACCTCTAAAGAAGTCACTGGAAAAGCGCTATCTTGAATAAACTTATTGGCTTTCCTTAAATCTACCACTAGTCTCCATTTGACTGGACCTTTACCTGGTTTTGGTACAACGAAAACTGGTGACGCCAAAGGAGAACTACTCGGCTCTATATGCCCTGCGTCTAAAAGTTGTTGTATCATTTCTCTTTCGAACTTTAATTTTCCCCATGATTTTGGTATTGGACTATGTGTTGTATATTGTTAGTAGTTTTAGATAATTTTTGGTATAAGCGATACATAAGCGTAATGTACTTTTCGGCGTAAGCATTGTATTTTTGGGCTAAGAGTCGGACGGTCTCATTCATTATGTGTCGACATATTTCGACATTAGTCGAAATATTTCGACATTGGTCGAAATATTTCGACATTACTCGGTTTGTTGTCCATGTGTACTACGCGTCTGTGGGAGATTGGGAGGCTCTAGTTTACGCCCCTTCTTTATCGTCCCCCGCTATGT
>JAQGCA010002567.1:0-13596 GCA_034698945.1 Protaphorura quadriocellata | reverse complement strand
CTAGTTCTAGTTCCGGGAACTAGAACTAGAACTAAATTAAAGAACTTAGTTAGAACTAGAACTAATATAACACTAGTGGCGAGCAATATCTTTTCCTGGACTGACACACTCTTGTGTGACAGAAAGGTAGAACTTGAGAATACATAGTATACGCAATCAGTAAAATTTATCTCCAAAATATTGAATGTGTGTGGTCACCATCACCAGGAAACAACATTTGAGAATACTCCCACATTGTTCGTTCACGTAAGATGCGATAACTTTGCCAAATCTTTAACAAGAACGTTTGAACTTATTTCTTACTATTTATGTCGCCACAAATACGAACATGTGAAACTATGTTTTCCCAAAAAGATAATAAATCACCTTGACCAAATGCAACGGCCAGGGACATGAACGGAGAGACAGAAACATCTCAAAACATATCTGTCAAGTTGTACTAAGATTGCATCATTGAGGTCATTATTCTAACGATTGTGGACACAAGCACAAATACATATGCACGCGTGCCTGTGTAAAACAATAGTAAGGTCCTCTTTGAATTATGACGATTAAATCAAGGGTTATTCTTCTTCCGACGTCCTGCATAGCTCAACCCAGTAATTTTATTCACGCTTCAATAATAATAGTCATGATAATATAATAATAAGAGTCTGTAGTGTGTGATTGATTATTGGTTTGACCAGTACTTTAATGTACTGAGAAATGAGGGACTCTCAGAAGCCCCTGAATGACATTTCCATAGTTTTGAACGACATACCTGGTTGAACTTGTGATTTGAATCACTTGCCTTCGTCTTAGAAATGGGCGTTTGAATGAAAGTCTGTTCTGGGGTTTCCGGTCCTCACAAATCAGCATTCTGTTGCTAATACTACAAAGACTAAAAACTTCGCCCAGTCCATCGACCAATACAAATTCATTGTCATTTCAACTTGAAAAACTTACTAGGTGTCCCAGTCAAATCCAATTTAAATCAATTCATTCACATTCCACTCCAACTTCCACTTCCTTCCTACCCTCCGCCAATCTTTGGCCCGATCAAAAACCATCCAAATCCAATTGAGCAATACAAACAACAACAATTATGAAATACTTATGCTCTATTGTCTTGGATTTGCTCTTCAACTTGAGTCAAATGAATATTTTTAAACCGTACTTCCTACAATCCAACAATACTACCTGTAGAGTCCGTGCACGTAAAGTATTTTTTAACACAATCTCACTGCAATTTACACTCTACACATTTGCGAAATTGAACTTTGAATGTTTTATATGCAAATAAATTCAACAGACAAAGAGGTGAATAAGTGGATGTTTTTAAAATTCCGAATAAAAATTGCAATAGGGTAAGTTTTTCTGCAATCCGCACCAGCACCGCACTGGGCTGTCACTTCGGATACAAATTCACAGCCTGGGATGGGGTTAAAGTTTAATTCACAGTCTTAAGATTTTAAGACTTAAACGAAACGACTTAAGATTGCGTGGAACAGAGATGTTGTTTGTGGAAGGTGTGGAGGACAAATGATGGATGGACTTATGGTCCCAGCCACAGGGTTTTCTTAGACCCACCTTGGCCGGCCGAAAAGTATTGCCATTGCGACTACACTGCAAATCTACTCCTGTGAATTGTCTGAATGAGAAGAGTAAGTGAAAATTGAATGCATCCTGTGCTAACTAACAAGAGTAACAGACTTAGTTTCTACGTTAGTTTTAAGTGAGATTTTCATGGAATGCTGTTGTATGACCCCCACCCTATAATACTACAAGAGTAAGAGTATCTACGTAAGGGCAACCTTTTATTTTCGCTCTCGATTTACAAAAATATGCTGATACTGTTTATGGCTGCATGCAGTAAGTTCGGTTTAAAGACGTCTTGCGTCGTTTCACACCTTCAAGTGTACTGCAGTTTAGTTTTGGTTTGATAACTGAAGCGTAGGAACAAATCTTAAGTTAAACGGAAACGCATTATAATATAATAGTGGCTCCTCATTCACCCTTCCGTGAACTCGCCTTTAAATATAAATTTTTCAATGATAAAACTGTGCTAGTAAGGCTTTGGATGAAATAATTTATACGCATTGGGTAAACTAAAGTAAACTTATGAATACAGTATACATTTTGGCAAGGGTCAAACATACCACTAACCAGAACGGCGAAACTGAGATCAACACCGTTTGCTTGTTCTGTTGGTTTATTAACTCATTAAGTTTTTCCATGTGTGCAGAGGGTCGACACTCGCCGCATTTACAAACTCGTACAAACTTAATGCACACTGGGTAAGTTTAAAGTCGTAAATTATACAATTCTCGTTATCCTACCTCAATTAAAACCTGTAAGAACTTTTGTAAAATTTCTTGAAATTACGCCAAAACTTACCAGCTTCAGTTTGCTTTTTGTTGTACACATTACAATAGAATTAAGAGATTTTGGGTGAATGGTCTTTTTGTGACTAGACCTATTGTCCGTAATAATTAACACAACCAATGATGCAAACTCATGCGTGGTCATCTCTATAGTGGAGAGGTAGATAGGAAAAGAGGCTACGCTTTTAATCTAAATGCTGGATTACTCTAGCACCCAGAAAGTTGGGCCAATTAATTGACATTCGTCTACCAGCATGAAAGCATGGTGTGTATCACCAAAAATTTTTTATTAGAAAATGGGTTTAGCTTTTCATTTGGCCTAGGGAAGATATACCTCTAGTAGTAGAAAAAGAAGCGGTGTGGGCTTCATGTACTTATATGCTACAACGGACACCAAATTATTGTGTTAGCAAACCGTAAAAAGAAATAGTTCATAATCGAATAATTGAAGTTTTCCTTTTCGCAGGAGATTCGAGTGGAATGCCAATTACTTTATGCTAGCTTCGTGAGGGTAGGCATGAGCATTCCAATTCATTATAAAATTATATATATAGATATAAATGCATATTTTTCCAAATGACTCCATTAAAATGTTTTATCACACCTTCTTCATCAATATCTGCATTGTTTAATATGTCTAATTGAGATTTGCATTCTGCCCATACCACTCTTCTAATTTGTAACTCTCGTTTCTCAACTACATCATCGCCACTTTAACTGCTTCATTTAACGATGTGAACTAACTCAAAATAAGATGTCGTACTTATGCTCATCTTTTGATGACATCGACAACGTGTCCTCCTGCGTTACCACTTTCTTATACTCTTGCACAACGATTTGAAGGAAGAACGAATTGTATAATACCAATCTAATAATGAATGTATTGTTTGGCACGCGAGGCTAACTTTTATTCTCCCTCATTATTTCCCAATGCCCAAGTCAGAATCGAACCGTGAATTATTTTGTATATTTTTAGATTGCACATTAAAATGAGAAAGGATTGCCAAATCGAAGTAAACTTATTTCAAGGAATTTTTTAAGGTTAAGCTAAGTCACTCTTTGTGATTATTTCCTTATATACAGATCTCACAGACTTCCAATAATAGTGAAGGCGATACAACTATCGAGAGTTATTTTCAGGGCAAATTGGGAAACAGTTTGGATTCATTTTGAGTTAAGTGGAGATTCCATCCGTCAGAAGGTCTATAACGCTTTAGTGAAGTGCATGCAGAAGTCCCACGGAAAGATGTCATTATGGAATCTCGGCACTACCGAATTTGCCAGAGAGAAGTGCGGAAGAGATCTCCCGGTTAGTACTGTCGTAAAATAAGTAACGTAATCGGGCATTAAGTATTCTTAAAATCTCTAAAGCCATGCAAAATTCAAAATATTCAAGACGTGTTAATTTGATTTTTAATTTCAAAATGATTCTGAAAATATTGTTCACAAATTCTTGATCAGATTTTCTAAGAGCCAGAATGAGCTCTCTGTAGGTATTTATCATCGATAAAATTAGAAAACAAGAAATTCGTCCGAATGATGTGCTGTGTTTTGTACGCTTTCATAAAAACCGTTCAGGACTCAATCGCCCCAAGTTATGTTATCATTTAGTATTCAAGGAAGTCACCAAAGAAGTTGTGGTGTGAAGGAACATGCTTTAGACGCAAGAAATTCCCAGGCATGGGAAACGAGGTCCAAACAGGAATAACATTTCTGACCACATTTTGACCTTGCATCCGTGACTCGGAGCACAATTTTCTGACTTATTAAAATATTACATAAAGTCCATATTAAATCTAATAGACTGAACAATAAAAACGAACAAAGAAAGTGAACAAAAACTTATATCATCTTCACTGATCTTTATCAATCTCATCTTCATAGTCGACTGTAATTTGTCGTCTGGATTCTCAGAGATTGTTGTCAATTTAATAGAACTTTTTCTTCCGATTCTTGGACATGGAAACTTCCCTAGAATTTGACTTTCTTGTAGTTCAATTGGATTGACAATTTTTCGAAAAAGACATGGCTGTTCAGAGAACATACATTTTGATATTTTTAGAGTTTACATTTTACGCATTTTTCATCATCATTTGTTACATTGAATACAGTTTCGCACTTCTCACAAAACTGGCAAACAACGATGACGGCACGAAGGCGTGGAAGTATCAATAATTTATATGTTATTAAATTTTTTGACAGGAGACGAACTAACCACTCGCCATCAGATCATCCCACACAACTGCATTAAACGTTAAAGCTTTGGACAACAAAGGCCATGGAATTGCAACTTGAATTTAAGTGGCTTGAAGTTATCTTTCTTTTGCTTAAGGAATACGCTCTCTCTGAATTAAGCCAAACTACTTCTCACAGTTACAGTTTATCGCACCCAGGTGGCACTTTCGCCTGACGTACTACCTCAAGAGTAAAAGGTTTTACAGAGCCATACTTTAATCCATGCGATCCTGGGAAACCTAACCTAAGGACAATGCTTTTTACCTTAGATTGGAAAATCAACCCCGTCATTCTTATTCTTAAAATTCTTATGATTTTACATAACATTTAAAATTTGACTTGAACTCGAGACTGAATGTACCTATCTCATACTACTAAGGTTTTCATGAACGTTTAATATTATGTTTAAAGTCCTGAACCTTGTACTAAATGATAAACGATTATATTGTGTAAATGTAAAGCGTACAACACTCCCTGTCCAAAAAATTGCTTAAAATTTTGATTTATTGTGGTCAGCCTACCAGTAGTGACAGATTAGGTGAACGAGTGTTTGACTCGGGAGGGAAAACAGTAGAGTAATATGGCTGGTTTGTTTCCGTAGGCTATGTTTTTTGGCAGCAGTTAAGGAGGAAAAAGATTTCTCATTACAATCTCTAAACTACAACCTGATTGAAATCTGATTGTCCTTGCCATTGCCATGCTTGAAAAGTTATGAACATAACAAGGTATGTGTAGTATTCGCGCACTCTTATTACATACCCAGTAGTTGTAATTTTTCTTATAATTAGAAGAATTAGTTTATTGGATGGATTTGGCCGTCTAACAAATTATGTACTATCAGCAAATAAGATTGATCACATTTTTTAGCATGGGTTGTACTGTACTATGAACCTTCATTGCTCTGATTTTCAATCCCACCCAGGTAATAATACGTACATATTTATTATCTTGTAAAGAACAATCCAATTCTTGTGTTTACAAGTCATCGTGAAATGAGGTAATAAAATTCTCAATCAAACAAGAAACTCAGCCAAATAAGACCACCTTCCTTATGAATCTAGCCTTGCCAGTAGTGTTGTATGATGTAATTTTCATTGAAGATGAATTGAATTGTTCAACAATTACTATGATACATAATTTACCCTCCTTATATTGTGCAATCCAGTAAGTCATTATTACCACTTTTTACGCGAACGACCTAACCTTTACACACCCGAGCCTGGGTCACTGACAACGAGCTGAGTCGACATTGTGAATTTGCTCCAGAATATGCTACGCCCATAAACTAATATAATAATTTGCCTCATAAATACGACAAATGAGGTTAGTTCAACTCACTTCTTTGTGTTAACATTTTGTATAGTTACAGTCGCACCCATGACAGGTCACTCTTGTTGGGCTTCATTGCCTCCTCTCTGCCAAGACCTGAGTTTCTTCCCAATGTAAGGCAAGGGCGACGTGACGTAGTGTCGAATTTTTGTGACAGGAGCTCATTTTCAGTCCTTCCTAAATCTTAATCGCCCCAGTCAATCACCATGCTCACCTGTACTATAGATTATATTTTATCTGTAATTACTTATGGATGCCTAATAACCTAATTTTTCGTAGCGGTTAATTGTTACGTGCCACTGTTTTATTGTAGTGGTCGTACCAGTACTTCGTTTCCTTTATATCTTACTTACTTCCCTACCACCTAAAACAAACAATGGGAATTTTCTTTGGTTCGTCCTTACCATCATCAATAATGTAAAATTCACGTGGTTGTGGCTTGTACGTAAGTGTATAAAGGTATTTCATTAAGAGTGCGCAAAAACAATTGTTTGAATTGTTTGATATGCAATTGAAGGAATACACTTGGTTGGTTGATGTACGCAGAATATTTTAATGTTTACTTGTGTGTGATATATGCTACTGCTATTGAGCCTTGGCATTGGCAATGACAGCAGAGTACAGTAATTGCGGAATTCGTTAGCACTTATTAAGCACATAATTGTACAGTTTCTTTCATCCTGCCTACCTGTCTACTGTCTACCTGTATTGTCCATTTATGAGAATATTGTTGTTACATTGCTATATGTATTCTCTTCTCCCAAGCAAGTTGGAGGAGTGCGACCTAGGAATTGAAATGAAATGCGAAAAAATGCAAGAATCCTCGATATCCTGTCCTCTTTTCTGACATTTGTAATCTCAAGTCAGAGACAGACAGATACTTCTTCCTATTAAATACAAGATTTCCCGTTGTACTGAAAGTACAAAGTGTGTATGATATGATAATAACATAAGAAGACATGAAACGAACCACACGGTATCAAATTCAATTCAATTCATCTTCATCACCCTTAGCACATTTTTCAACCTGACTTACGTCTTCGGACAGTGATATCTTCTAAGCAATGCAATAATGCAAGTATTTTAACCCTAACCTAACATATGTTAAAGTTACGTTAGGTTCATGACACGAGTTACACTGTACACTGTACTTACAGCAAAGCTTCAAATTACTCCATCACATTTACCCTCCAAAGTATTATGTATTTTTGCACGGAAAACATGACAGATTTCAAGACTAACTTGTAGTAACGTTTACCATTGTACCACCAAATAAAAGACCCCAAGAATGAATAGCGTGAGTTGTTGTTTCTTCCCGTTTTTTATATCAAAGGCAATGGAGCGGAGAAGAAACCATCCAATCGTAAAAATTTGTAACTTGGTCCAACAATATGAGAGAAAATGATTTTGCAACTTCACAAACAATAAAAAATATTCTGGGATTCCGTCAGTGTGATTTTCTTAGGAAAATGAAGGGATATTTTGGGTGTTAAATTTGTCAAATAATATGGTATTTACAGGTAGTATTTACTATTTAGGGTAGTTAGCGGTAGGATGGACCTGGTGGCTAATGGTGGAAAGAAGTCGGATATAGATTTTGTACAAAATTTTATTGTAAAGCTTTCATAGCCGAGGGGCATGGCAAAATTCAACAGATCTTTCTTATCTTTACTGGGATAAGATAATTTGAGTTTGGAATTATTTCTGCGATTTGAGCGATCCAGTGGTCTCGAAATAAGCATGGAGTGGGAATATCATTGTTGAAACACCTCATGTTCAGCTGTAGGGGTTGCCAAAATGTTATGAACCACCCTGTCATTTTGACAATATCCCATAGACTTAATTAGTTAGTGTCATGGAGGATTGAATGGAAGGGATTCCTTAAGAGTTGACACGAAAACAACAATTGAATATATAATTTCATGACTAATTTTGGCCGGGTTGGGAGTTGAATATAACAGTACAGATTTCGTGAAAATATTTGACATGAAATGCTCACATTTCAAACCCAATCGCATCGCAAATATCTTCCTCGCCTGTTCAAACCAACTTATTAATTACAATAAATAAATAATATTGGACTCAAGGGCTTCAAGCAAAGTGTATTGCAGCGTGCAACACCGTGGGGGAAATCGTATTGAATACTTCATTCATTTGGTTTGTCAAAGTAAGGGCTAACTCTCGGCAAAAATCACAAAGTTGTACTTTGCCTAACAACGTTAGTTCTGCTATATTTAAAATTCATGAACAAAAGTGTAGACTGCTTGAAGCTACAGAGACACCCCTTCGTCTCAGCGGTGAGAACATTGTAAAAACTCTTCAAAGTGGCTTAATGAAGCTAACTAGAAGAATATTAAAAATTCATGATCCATGTCGAATGAAATGACACAACATCGCCACGAGCAAGGTGAATCCTGGCAAAGTTTCAGAATTACACCAAGTAAAATTAAACATTAAAGAGCTTGTTTCCCCCACAAACTTAGTGTTTTGTTCAAATAATTTTCCCACACACACACACCAAACCATCTTAAACTCCATTTGGTCAGTAATTAATTAGAGGTTAACCTAATTAAAATTGTGTAATCCAAAATTAGACACTCAAGCTTTATATGTTTGAGGAGGAAAAATACAACTATGATATGCTACCAAATATTCTTGAAGCAAATTAATAATTTGGTAACGTAAGAGCGCGGTGATGCGCTGCTGGCACAGAAATGCATGCTATGCCTGTGGGGAAACATCAATTCGAAACTGCGATTTGCGTCAGAGCAGAAATTAGTTGAGAATAATGATAATGATTTTACGCAAATGCAAGCTCCCTCAATCATGTGAGACAAAAAATTAAGAAAACTTGACTTTATAAGTTCACAGTTCACGGTACATGACTTTACGTTCCAACATCACATCTCACATGTAATATAACAGTGTAATATTTGTTTCCAGCACCCAAATTTAAATATTTGCGCGGAAGAACAATTTTTCATAAAAACCCAACTCCATTGCATACGCACATCAAATTTAATAGACACTCCATTTTGTTAATAATATAATTAAACCAGGACTACAAGAGAAAAAACGATGAGAAGCATGACAATCATTATAAACTACCGTAGCAAAAAAAGAATAGCGGTTAAACATGACATAAGATTCGTGAAACAATACATTACAGGTAAATTCCGTGTACTGGCAAAAACAAACTACAGATTTAACTACTTAATTACTCATCTTCGTGTTTAAAACGGGAGTTACGGGAATTTATTTTCCTGCATTAATCTACTCCTCATTGTAACGAACGGGATGATGGGTTCGATCAAATATTTTATGTTTTAATTATTTTATGATCTGCATGCACGAGGTGTTGATCGTGTTGGGAGAGGGTATCACTCAATTAAAGGTGCCTATCAGAGAGTGTTGCCTCGAATCTTGGACAAAATTACTTTACGAAGGTTAAGAGTTTGCACGTTTCTTCAGAATCGTCTGAGATCCATGCCAAAGAAAGACCCATCTGTCACATCGGCTTAAACTAATTTTTTTAAAAGAATAAAAGTATCCTTTAAAATGTCTTAAAACTTATTTGAAATGTTTGAAAGTCCGAAATACGTCGTGTCAATTTCGGAATTGAAAGATCTGCTAACTATACAGGCCCGATGAGTTCCGGGAGAGCTATTAGAATAGGTAAGGAACAAATTCTGTCCTATATCGACAGTAAACGACAAACCAAATGTCCCAGTTTGAAAATACTAAAATAGAGCAGTTTTATAGTGTATTTTTTACACTACAAATGTCCTTTGTGCTCTTAAGTCTTACTTTATCCGACTTTAAACATGAACACTTTTAAGACAGAAGACGTGTTCATAGTCAGAGATGTTACAGTTGACTGTTGAATATTTTGTTTGTAGATTTCTTCATTCTTACGAATGAATTGAGCTGAACTTGTATATATTATGTGATGCAGTTGCGGACGTGCGTGGCTAAGAATAATATGATCTCAAGGTACAATTGTTTAAGGCAGCGAAGCATTTCTCGACTCATTATATTGAGATTCTCTGACATTAGAAGCCGCGGCGGTGCGGAGAGGATCAAAGAGACCAATCAATGCACATTAGGTGCCTTACCGCCCATCATCATCACCCAAAAACGAAAAATACCGACGCCGAAAGGCTGCAATAATTTTTAAAAAATTGGAAAGGGGTTCTAATTAGATGGCTTGAGAGGAGTTGACTTACCTTTTCGAGGGTTTCCTCAGGAGTCTCATTGAACTCACAATAGACCACATGGTAATTTACCGGTCGATCCTTGTCTTAAAATCAAATCAAATGAGCAAACTTGTCAACGTGTCTGGACCTGGCCGGTCACGAACCATTTGAAAAGGTCAGTCATTGTCCATTTCGCACATTGTACTCAAAAGAATGCATAGTACCATGCATGTACTGGAAACACTGGATTTAATTCAGTATTCAGTATTTATGAACGCCTCCTTGTTGACCATTCAAACGAGTGGATAGAAACACATGCATTCAATTCAAGTTGAAGTTGAGGTGAAGACAAGACCCTGAGATATGTGGACGTCGGTGTCTGTGTCTTGAGTTGAAACAATGATTCCTGTCACTCGTTCCTCGTATATTTTGCACATTTCAAATTGAGGATGACACATTAAAGGTGGGCATTGTGTGTGAATTAGTCGAGTATGTTGTGCAGGTAGACTGAGGTCATTGGGTGTCAAGTTGGGCTTTAATGGGGAACAATAATGCACGACATAGGTTTACATTACATTATTAAACTTCGTGTCATTGTTCAAGAATTTGGAGCAAACGGGATTGGATATGTGGAAACTGTGAACTCAAGTTCCAATATTATGATTCTTCCAAATTATTTTCCAAATTTGAGCTTCTCCTTCTCTGAAATCAAATTAACCATCGTTGTAGCAATTACACTGCATATTTTGCATGGTTACTTTAAAACATCGTCATCTTTATCCTTACGTTCGTTGCGCTACGTCCTAGTCAGATTTATTTACTCATATTTCAAATTCAGACTACCTGGGCATGTTGGGCGTGCGTGCATGGCAAAATCAAATTTGCCATGTGAGCATAATATACCACATGAATTAAATTTAAACAAAGACGTTGATTAATTAAGCACAATTTGTTAAGCGTAGCGACTTCATTCGCTGATGTTAGAGAAGATACTGTCTTTCGTGAGTCAAATATATTTATCTTAAGAGTGTTTGATTGTGGATTTGCGAATTTTTAAATTCCATTCATATAATTTGTTTTGATGATAAATTTACAAGTAACATGACGGGAACATTGCTACTATGGATGCGGCACATACATACATACCATCCACATCGGCACCCTACGATACAATGTATCTTCCTAATGATCATGGAGAGGATTACATGTTCCTCCAAGGCCGATTACGATTAGCAAGGAATTGCATCTCTGTTCATAGCATAGGAGGTTGGGAATAATTGAAAGTGGCAAAATCGCCATCATTACGGTTGAGTTCAAACATTAATCCCTCACATAAAATCGATTTGCGGTCCATGCGGTGGTACTTCCACCATGTATAGAATAATAATAATACTATTGAGCAAAAAATCTGCAGTAGTCGTAGTAGTAGTAGTGGCGCTTAGATGTTGATTGACTTCAACTCGGCTCATGCGTTGCGACATACGCCACGCATGCTGGGGATAAATCAACCGAAGCTGCTGTGCAATATTTCACATCACATCACGTTGGACGGACTTCCACCAGCCACCAAGCATTCCTGATCGGAACTCGGGGGCAGCGGAAAGGTGAATGTCTTGGGAATTCTGATTTCATTGAGGCGCTTACTACTAAGAGATATAGAAAAAAAGTGAGAATCGAAAAAAAATTTAAAAAAAGTATAGAGCTCGAAAAGTATACTACAGACTGCGTGAAATACCTATTGTACTGCGACAGGACATCCTGAACTAAAAATCTGGTGTACGATGACGATATGACTGCATCCACATGTCATGTCGTAAAGAATAAGAAAGACTTTTTGCGATTGGCGGTGGTGGTGTAAGCAGAATGGCATATCCATGCGAAAAATATTATTATTATTTTCTCTATGGCACGTCGTGGACGTCGTCGTCTTAAAGGTTTGGTTTTTTAAGTATGGCGGTGGTTGTGAACGAAACGACGGAGTTCTTTGTGCACAATTGCTTATTATGGCTCACGGCTGCTTCAAGGCTATAGTCACAGATTTATGCTCATGATAAAACTTTTCTCCCGTCCTGTTCTCCACGTCTTTAACAGTACAGTCCACTGGGCCTGTGAACTTTACTCATTCTTTATTGTTGTAATATATTTCACCGGCCATAATATCTTGAGCCATATTATACTTCAGAGCAATCGCCATCATAGCCAGGGTAGAGTCAAACCAGTCTACAATTGAAACTCCTGAAATCTAACTCCATTTCCAACAATCTCGAAACGTTGTCAGAGTAGGGTAATTGCGCCACCCTACATTTTGTGCAAAAATGGACATTAGGCATGGACTTGCTAGGCGAAGTTACGATAAGAACTGGTTACGTTTTAAAACTCACAAACACGAGTGATAATTACTTCAGTGCTAATTTGAATTTGAGGGAAATGAACGACTTGAATCGTTCGGGGTCTTGCAAGACCCACCCAAATTTGGCGAAACTTCAAGCAAATTGCTGAACGTTTAAAAAAATGCAATACAAAAATTTATTACTATGTCAGAGTTCTGACTTTAAGAAAATACTCTTTAGTTGACATTGACTCTCGGTCAAACAACACAGAATATTTCTCGTACTTGGTCTATAGAAGGTACTCTTAGTAAGAAGAGCGACTTGAAGCAGAAGATCACTTCCTTGATTTGTACATATATCAGACTTTGCCACCCCGATTGATCAAACCCTTTTTATAGCGAAGCAAAAAAACACTCTACAACCAACTGACTAGGATTTCGAATTTTAGTCAAACTTGTGTTTAAGCCCCGCGAGGACAATTGTTTTAAGAAGCTGACATTTACGTTAATAAAACTCAAAAATATTTAATAGACCCTTCTGGGAACCACCAAGGGAAAGACAACTGATTACAAGTGAGATGAGATGTTAAAAATTACATTAGGACGCATACTTTAAGTCAAAATTAATGGTTTTCTTGGGATTTAAAGGTATGAGGACAAGCGTAAGATGCTTTTGCTTTTATGTCGATCTTTGCTTCCATATGCGTACCTTTAGTCGTTTTTTGCATCTATTCGCGAGAGTTGATTGAATCATCTGTGCTTGAAGTGGTTGTTGCTGATTTAATGTAACACACTTACGCGGCCGAGCTAAATTTTAGGAAATCAATAAGCGGATTTTGATAGTCCATTGGATTGGGAAATTTAAATTCTGAGCTAACCTTAAAAGCTTCATGCAGAGTTCTTGCATAATTAGTGGGCTGTAGAAGAAGTCAGGATACAGCTTCAAGTCAAGCAACTCTTAGAGTATGGAAATGGAAAAGATTCCGGCATTATGGGCTGGCTGAGATAGAAATGGATGACTTGATGGAGAACTCAAAAGAAAGACTTGACTGATAGTTAATAATGCCTTTGCTTGGGCTGTCGAGCCTTAGAATTAAAGCGTCTTCCCATTCAAACATGTTATTACTATTAGAAGATAAAATAC
>JAQGCA010002566.1:0-13600 GCA_034698945.1 Protaphorura quadriocellata | reverse complement strand
CGAGGTATTCGAATCCGAATCCGAATCCGACTTTTGTCGGATTCGAGATTCGCGAATCCGGATTCGAGCGAATCCGAATCCGACCAAATCCGGATTCGTGGAGAGCACTAATTATTATACACAAATGCAGATTGTTGACCAAGAATTTTGTTAGAGTTGCTCAGTGATTCAGGTTCGGATCGAATAATCATTTCTGTATTAGAGATTTTTCGGATCAGATTCGGATGACCGAACATTCACTCCAAAGTTTCTGGTGTTCGAATTGCTGGGCCTAGAGTTGTTTGGCTCAGAACTCAGATATCGTACATCTGGTTCGAATCCCGAATCACAATCATACATATATTGAAAAGGGTTAAGATTAGTTCCTTAGTCCGAGTATTCAAGCTCGGATTATGCCAAATCATATCGGTGAGCCCTTTTTGTAGAACTAATTCCGGCCGTCCATAAAATCCGGCAAGGAGTTTTTCAATCAGAGAGCACCCCTCACCCTTTGATTTTGGGGTTCCAAAATTCCTCTCATAACAATGCGCAATGGTCGCTATGGTCGCAAACTGAATTCGTTATCAAATTGAGTAAGTTTATCCGTAGCACATTTTCAGCCACTATTCGGGATTTCCATATCAAACCCCTTAAACAATGAGAGAGAGTTACTCTGATTACCCTTGTGGTTTTCTTGATGCAATTTGAATCCCAACTGAATGTAAGTCATTTCATCCGATAATATCAAAGCATACCCCCCCCCCTCCCCAGTCAGAATGAGCTGAAGTATAAGCTCATTCTCATCCTGCAGATTAGTTGCACTAATCTGTAGTGCAATTCGGCACTACAGATTGATGTGTAGTGCCGAAATTGACCTGTATCAACTTTTATATTGCTGAAACTTGGGGCATCGCTCTAAGGTCGGCAAAGGTCACAGTGTGGCCGTCAGATGTCCTAGGTCAAGTGAAGTGTTATTCGACCTATCCGGTCAAGGAGAGTCAGTGCACCAATTTTCAGCTTTCTGAGATGAACCAAGCTCCATCCAGAGGTCAACAAAAATGACGACCTCTCATATTTTTTTTTCTCTGCTGAATAGATTGTATTCTACAACAAGGAAGCCACCCCACATGAAGCTTTAACTTTTAGACCCGACATACACTTTTTCACAACAGTAGGGTTCCCCTGACATGAAAAAAAGTTAAAACTCGTCTGCACAAATGAAGTGCTTTTTTTATTCGCCTATCTCCGAGAATTTAGTGAGTAGAGTTTATTGACGGACCTTGGGACCTCTTAAAATTGAGGCGAAATGAGAAATGAAAAATTTGGCATGTGTTTTAACCCATGGTATTTCAACTTTCACGGGGGGTGGGGGACTTTTCAGGGACTTTTTTGGCCAAATTCTCGGAGATAGGCGTATAAAAAGGGCTTCATTCGTGGGAACCAAACTGGTGTGAAAAAGTGTTCGACGCGTCTAGGTCTAGGTCTTATCATTTCGTAAATTGGAATAATTGTGATTCCCTCGAACAGACAATACAATATACGCTGGCGCTGGCTGTTTTCAACAGGTTTTTCTCCCGCTAGAGTTTCCTACAACCATAAACCATAGCAGCCTTCTCTAGAAACGAATACTTCGCTCTAAATCCGTCAGGAGCTTTAATTCCGGTCAACTCTGTCCATAGAAATTCGTTTCACGGATTTTCGTGACCGAATATTCGGTATTCGGTCAAATGCCGAATAGTTGATATTCGGCCGAATAGGGGCCGAATATTCAGCAATATTTTTCAAACGGAATTTCTATCAACATACCAGTCCGAAGTTGAAGCCCCTGATGGATTTAGAGCGAAGTATTCGTTTGGCCGTATATTCTGTCGCCGAGTAGTAACCGAATATTCGGTCCATCCCTAAAAAGGAGCCAATTCTAAACGAAAATGCTTCCGATGCTTAACCATGTTTCCGGCGAATGTGAATTAATTGTACTCATAATATCGTCGTATCGTACAATACAATGTACAATACACACAATAATGCTGCCTGGGTGGGATAATCCATGAATAGCATCATTAAATTCAATTCCAAAACTAGCAGCGCCTGAACAATGGACACTTACTTGATTCATACAATTCTAGGCTAATGAAACTTTCATACACTCTGACTTGAGTGACTACTGCAGAAGACTTTCGCAACTGCTAACTGGAAATAGTTAGGAATTAGTGGATTATATTTTCACCTACCGACCCTACCGTCATCCTTAATTCCGATCTCCACCTGGTGAGTCATCTTTCGGGGTATTGGAGGATTGGGTGCACGTGACGGGGTTTGCGGACGGAAATCAAGCTCACGAATAAAAATAGTCTTAAATTTTATCTTATCAAAATTTCTCCCGGATTTCAAAGTTGCCCGTCGGTTGTGGACGGTTTGACTTTGTGTACTTCAACAGCTGTTTTAAAATTTGTAGTTTTGGACTGAACAAAAAGTATTTCAAGATCACTGGAATCTATTAATCTCTTTAATCTCAATACCCGAAAAAGTAAGTAAGACGTAGTTCATTTCATTCGGACTAATTTTAATTTTAGTTGTTTTATAATGTCTTAATATTTTAAAATATTGTTAAATTGTCAAAATTTAATTGTATTTCTTCTTAAAATTTTAGATTTCAGGGTCCCAGATGGAATCTGTCATTAATAGATTGCGAAATACGGTGACAACTGTCACCAGCACTGTGTCACAACTCTCTGTTGCTTTACCAGGAAATCCGGTCATCAGAGAATATGAGGTCAACCAACATATTGGGAGTGGTGGACCAGGTAAAATGTAGTCTATGATTGATACGATTTTTCCTACTACTAGGGTCACCTTCCTTAGACAAAACAAATGGAGATCTAAAATATTATCTATGAAATGTTCACTAAAATGTTTAAAATGACCTTGCACTAACGAATCAATCGTTGTGGGTTTAATCTTATTTCACTTTTTGCTTTATAGGAATGTTTTGGAAGATTTATTCTGGATTTAAGAAAAGTACGAAACAAGAAGCATCAGTATTCATATTTGAAAAGAAACAACTGGACAAGTGGAATCGAAGAGAGAGAGACATAATGATTGAGGTCTTAAAGAAAGGCGTTCATCAGCTAACAAGACTTCGACATCCTAGAATTCTAACTGTCCAATACTCTTTGGAGGAATCCAGGTTTGTCATTCATTGTTTATAAATAATATAATATTTAACTAAGAACTAAATCTAATGGTTAGTAATTTGATTAATTTCAGAGATAGTTTAGCTTTTGCTACGGAGCCAGTTTTCGCAAGCTTGGCCAACATTCTCGGGGAGACCGATAATATGCCCGAACAACTTCCTGCAAATATTAGGAATTACAAATTATTCGAACTGGAAATCAAATATGGACTTCTACAGGTAAGTCATACCAAAACATAATTTGGGTAGCCGGGATTTCGTGAACAAAATTTTTGTTATTTTGTACCCTTGCGGTTGCAGATCTGTGATGGTTTGACATTTCTCCATAAGGATGCAAAAATACTTCATGCAAATTTATGTCCGGAGTCCATTATCGTCAATCAACAAGGATCGTGGAAAATATTCGGTTTTGATTTCTCGATTGCTTCCAACAGTAGCGGAAGTGAGGTACTTGCATATGAATTGTAATCGAGACAATTTCACCACGCTTTATGGGCAAATAAATACATTAAAATCAACATTTTTCAATTTCCAGGTAGTTTGGACTTGTAAAGATTATGAATCTGATGGGCATCCTTTGACCCAACAGCATTTGGATTATATGGCACCCGAATATACGACAACCAGAAGTTGTTCGCCTGCCAGTGACATGTTTTCCTTAGCTCTTCTAGCTTACACGGCATTTAATGGGTCTAAACCATTGGTAATCAGTGGTGGTAATTTCAGTGCTCATCGGCGGAATCTGACTGTTGTGAGTTGCATGCATACCTACCTTGTTCGCAGTTCGAACTTCCCAATCTGGTTTCAAACAAATATTCCAATTTGTTTTAGTTTGATAAGTTGTCCGAATCAAGTCTTCAATGTATTCCAAAGGAAATGCGGTCATTTGAGAAAAGGTTACTCAGCAAAACACCGGAGAATAGACCCGATTCACATACGTTCTCGAAGGTACGTCCTTGGTTTATTTTAAAACTAACTGGAATACCCATTTTAGTATTTCCTTTCAGTTGGAGTTTCTTCACGATGAAGGAGTCAACACACTAAATTATTTAGATTCTCTTTTCCAATGGGATAATCTACAGAAAAGCAAATTTTATAAAGGTTTGGGGGACATTCTTCCAAAACTACCTCAGCGTATTCGACTTCACCGGTAATTGTCAAATAAATATTTTTAAACAGATTGTGCCGGTAGTAAAAAAATTTTAGTTGTAATATTTTGAACTACTATTATGAGAGACGTGCATTCTGATTAAATGGACAATTTTAATTATTTTTACAGCGTCGTGCCCTGTTTAGCGCAAGAGTTTGTGAATCCTACAATGGTGCCATTTGCTCTTCCAAATGTTCTGAAAATTGCTGAGTGGTCTTCAAACGAAGAATATGTCCAATATATATTGCCTTTCTTAAAGGACGTACTGAAACTCAGGGAACCTGTTCAGGTATTTACCTTCATTCAGTTGATTGAGTTACCTTGTATCTTCTGGACTAATGATTCCCTAAATATTCCAGATCCTCTTCATTTTCATGAAAAACATGGAGTTACTTCTGCAAAAGACACCACCGGATATCACTAAATCCGATGTTCTTCCTCTTATATATGGATCACTAGAATCCGACTCTCCTCAAGTTCAGGAATTATGCTTGTCAATCATTCCTGGCTTTGCTGCTCTGATTGACTACCCCGCCATGAAGAATTCCTTACTTCCAAGAATAAAGAAACTGTGCTTGTGTACGACTATATTATCGGTAAGAATTCAGTACATTCTTCGTGGTTGAGCAAGGCATGAGTTTAATGTATCAACTCATTCGTTTTGAAACTAATGTGTCTGGTTCCCTTCACAGGTGCGTGTAAATTGCCTTGTTTGTATTGGGAAGATTTTGGATCATTTGGACAAATGGCTAGTCATAGACTTTATCCTTCCATTTTTAACTGAAATTCCATCTCGAGAACCGGCTTGTCTTATGGGTATAATCGGTAAGAATTAGATTTTTTTTAGAGAATCAATACAAATTAGTAAAAAATATTTAATTCATTATGCTGCACAGGAATTTTGAAGCTCGCAGCGACACATCGTAAACTTGGTTTCCCAAAGGAACTGATAGCCACGAAAATAGTTCCTTTTGTATTTCCGTTCACTATTGAGAATGGACTTACGGTGCAACAGTTCACGACGATTATGGGTTTCATACATGAATTGGTTCAAATCGTTGAGACTGAACAGAAAGCTAAATTGGAAGAAGTTGGTGCTCTCAATAAAGAACGATGGTAATTTCATATTATAATTATTTCACTTATTCATTAAGTGACTATTATTACTATATTCATTGAGTGGAAATAAAATACCTATTATTCATAGGAACTCGGATCAGTCAGCCTTGCCTAGTAGTGTGTCCAACAATGATGGAGACGATACATTCGGAGGTTCATCTTATAGCCAAAACAACTCTGAGGGAAACCAGAATGCCAGTCCGTATAACACATTCGGTTCCGGAACTGCATTCGAGAACAATAAACCTAAACCGAGGTAATGTTCCTTAAAGATACTCACTGATAAATCAATGTAACGTCTTTCACGCTTACGCTCCGCCATCCGATGTTGCCTCCGTTTTGATTTTAACCACCGAGTACACTCAGTGGCCATGTTGAGTCAGTTTTAACGGAGGTGCTAACTTAATGATAATATTTAAATTATAAAAATAAAAAAAGTTACCCCGCCTTTTCTTTACTACCGAAATGGTAGTGCTTGTATCTTCAACATAATAACGTGAACATGGTACTAGTAAGACGTGACAGAGTCTGAAGGGACTGTGAGTCACAAGGGAGCTTTTTATTTAAAATTATAATAATCAATTTATAATTATATGTATAAAGTTAAGGAAATGACTTATCGCGTTTTTTATATTTCTAGTCCTGCTTCGACTGTACTATCGCCAACCTCACCTCCGCCTTCAGGAAAATCGTATGGGACGACTACGAACGGAAGTCGAGATCTGACGAGTACATTGATTGACTCAAATATAAGTCAAATGAAATACAGCAATTCATCTCCAAGAATAAGTCATGCTCCTTCCCCAATGTCTTCTTCTGCATCTCTACAATCTTTTCAACAACCTTACATGACTAATCTGAACTCATCTATACAAATGGGTGGAAATGCAAATATAAATCTTAGTAATTCACAGGGAGTAAGACCACATTTACAGTTAAATAATTCCATGAGACCTCCGAGCAATTTTGCAATGGGACCTCCGATTCAGAATAATACGTTATACTTTCAGAAACAAAATAATACAGAACAGTTCGGAGGTTTGGGACTCAAATCTCAAGCTCCACCCGCTGCAAAAGTGAGTTTATCTCAGAAAGACATTGACGATTTGTTAAGCTAATCACAACCCTTGTAAAGACTAGCATATTGGGCTAGATACTAGCTTTATTTGGTCAGACTTTTCAGAATCGACTGTTCCAAACATGTTTCATTTAATTCAGTTAGGATTTCTCTGTTATTGTACAGTGGATACTAGGAAGAGTGGGTGGGCAGACCAACATGGGAAGTTCTGTATTTATTTTTATAAGATATACCCCCACAAGATAATGTCGAGAGATCATTTCATTTGCTTTCATGGTGCCTACCGTTTTTCACAGTAACTGAAATTGGTAGTATTTAGCTGAATTCCGAAACATGTACACCTAAGCAGTGTCATTTTCACACTTTCTGGTAAAGTGTGTTGGAAGACTGGTCTGGTTGAGTCTCTCTGCAACTGCATTCCAGGCATATCCATCTGAAACTGATTTACAGAAAGGCAAGACAATTCCCACGAAACACAATAAAACTCCACACTCTTAGCTTGCACTCATCCAACGCTGGTGGAGATTCAAGTTAAATTCTTATAAATTTAAATGAAATAGTTCTTGTGTCATGCTGTAGCTCATGGTGACAAATTTGACTGGATAGTGGTAGGTTAATCCTGCAAAAATTGGACATAATTATTACCTGTGAGTCAAACTAGGTAGTAATCGAGTAGTGTATTCCAACAGAGACCCGATCTTGTATAAGTGTTGACCATAGACTTCAGGAATTATTTCCATTTCTCCTTCATCGAGAAATGTCGTTTGGCTTACTGGCTTACTCGTTGTAATTTAACTTACTTTTGCATATTATTCAAAATTATTCTTATGACTATACATTTTTCTCACAGTTGCGCATTGATTTTTCACTACTTAATTCGAATGTACTTCGTACTTTCGAATATTTTGGTATTAGCTTCGTGCGATTACAAATCTTAATGTAAGTTCTTCTTGTACTGAATAAGTTCTACAAGAATAAACTTAGAACTTGACCTGAAAATGTCGAGACTTTTGTCTTCTATCCTCTTGTCTCTAATCCAAATATATTTAACTCGTTTTTTAAGTCACCTTCGTTTGAATAAAATAAAAACGATATGATCAAAACAATACTGTATAATACTTATATGTTTGTATTTATTTTCGTCGGTTTCATTGTTTCACGAGTGCCCAGGAAATAGTTTCCCAAACATGTAGTAATTCATCAAATATCGTTTCATTTTTAATAAGTAACAATGTAGTAAGTACATAACTTCCTGGATTCGACGGTTTAATACATTCATACGAATGTAAATACTAGGATTTAGCTGCAGATACTTGTTCCAATTTATACTAAGCATGCCAGCTACCAAGTGAAAAAATATGTCGATTTAGACGGCATCGAGAGGTATAACAGTAAGATTCATGATTTACAAAAACAGGGTAAGCATTTGTATGTAACGTAATGAACAGTACGTAGCACGGTACGGTAGGTTTGTTTTTATATTACCGGATAATTACAAGATTTTTATATTATAAATCTCTGCACTTGTGACTTTTAGTCCCTATCTTGGACCTAATAGAGTGCTACATTAATTTAAAAAGAAAAACAATATTACACAATAAGCAATACTAATTTTTACTAAGATTCTTTTGTTATAAGTCCCTGGCGGCTAATAAATAATTTTCTTATTTCTGATATTTCCATACAGGGTTGATCAAAATGTACGCCTCGAACTTCATAGGTTCAACTGACGCACAGAGAACTCGTTTAAATTAATAACGTCCAAATCAATTTGGTTGATATGGGAAGTGCTGGTGTACCGTCTCAAATCCGGATGGTACTTTTGGTTGACCCTGTACATACAATACACGCTGGCTGTCGCCAAATGGGAACATGACAAATAAAAGTCTGCGAAGACAAGCAAAGAGGGAAAGTCTAGAAACTAAATCATTTACACAAAGTCGTAAAAGTTCATACAATTCTAAACATATGTACTACACACAGAATCAGACTTTGTCAAGATCACTCTCATGAACAAAATTCAGAATTTGTGATTCATATACTATTTTTACGACCTGAAATATATACGCCTACGTCTAAATATCTGAGACAGATTGGTGGTAAACATGATTTGGTAAAGGTCATGCGGCAGTTTCTCATTTTATCTAGCGTAATGGAATGGGAATGGAACGAACACTTATAATAACATCCATACTTACTACGTAAACACATTTGGGTTTTATTTATACTGAAATTGGAAACTACATCACCTGAGGTAAAATTCTAAAGATTGACACGGAAGTTGTACCTGATTTTTTAATACTTGGAGAATACACTGTTATATTTTATGTCAAACTTTTATTGAAAGTCGTTTATGAACGGAATATAGTAAAATTTCCAAAAAATACAAATATAAATAGTCACCGAGTTACACTACGAAATAACGGAGACTAATCGTAAGCTATAAAGAAGATGAATTCCTAATACTACAGCAGATAATAAACGACAGTCTTCTTTAGTTGCATCGCAAGTTTACAGCCTGACAAAGACGGACAAAGCTACCTTCATTGATTGTTTATAAATAAGGATAATCTATCATATCAATACGCGCTGCTATTCAACATTCAACTACTACTCTACTATGATAATTACCTTAACTTAAACACTCTACGATGAAAGCGTTTCTCGCTATAGGAGACACAGAACACATTAAGAAACAATATCGTACGTAACACGAAATTGACCACGCGTGGATTCCCTTATAATATGACAAAATTAGTGTGATAATTTATTATGCATCCTCAACTCATTTCCGAAGAAATGGTATACATTTTCTAATGTCCGATATAATTTTCATCAATTTTGATAATTTACGTTGTCGTATTTCTATGCAGACATGACCCTGAACACAAACACAATCTGCATCTGCATGCACACCGAACAAGGTAGTGCAAGGATATAATATAATATAATAGACGGCACGTTTATATTTCTAACACATACCGCTTAATTACATGTTCTAATTCTGGTGACACAGTGCAATACAACAAGGAAATGTCCTAATATCAGACAATAGAAAGCAATCATTGCACAGTCAAGGATTCCAAAACTGCATATAATCAATTCATTTTTATAAGCTGGAGTGTATCCGCTACAAATATAATTCATCTAATCTAAATAGCGAATTTGAGAAATTAATGAGATACGCAGACAACACTGATAATCACTTGTCTTGGTCTGATTAAAATCAAACCCATACCCCGTGCGGATTTTTACTTGTAGGGGCAGCATTTTCTAACTGACGCGGTGAACCAATCATTCGTCGCGTACTTCCAGACCTGTAATGAGTTCCACCTTCAAGAAGTTCCTCTGGTGGTTGTATCGTTAAGCTCTGTAAATTGGCCTCCTTCATGGCAGCAACCAATCGATCCATTTGTTTCTTCTTGTCAGTTAAATTACTTTCAAGTGAAACGACTTCCTTGTCCAGAGATCCTGAAATATCCGTCACAGCATCCGTCTCTCGCCGTGCAACCTCTAAGTCTTTCTTAAGTCTCTCAATTTCTGCCAATGTATTTGTCTCCCGTTGCATCCATTCCTCTTGCCTTTGCGTCATTTGTAATTGGCTAGTGTGAAGATCGTCAACTAATATTCTAAAAGGAAACCAAATAATTTCATTATCGATCTGTCCTATTAAATGAGGTTTAAGTGATTTCATTTTCATTATTCTCCATTACGTATAAATTGTTTAACGTGATAAGTATTGAAAACACTTTAACGGGAATTCGTTCATTATAGCTACTGTTGTATCAAACAAAAGTTGTCACATTTTGGTTCGGGTCGAATTTTGCAATCGATAATTATAACAATTTTATACGTTATTATCCACGTTATTTAATCACAGAACTGAAAGAGAATCAACATATTGGTGATTGAAATAGTCGCCGTGAAATCCTTCTCAAACCTTCTCAATCACCCAGACTTACTGGAAGCAATGTCACTGTCAAGTTTAATTGTCAATTACTTTTGATACCTTATCCTATTTTTGCATTGCGTGAGTTCAGTGTCGCATTTGGCGAGTTCCGAACGAAGGGAAGCAAGATCCGTCTTTAATTTTTCTGACTCAGAGGTGACAGACTCATTTTCGTCTTCAACGTGAGATAATGACATGACTTGACTCTCGTGCTGTGTGCTAACTAACTCCAGCCTAGAAATTTCCTTTGATATGAACTCCATGTGTCTTTGTTGTTCTCTGGCTTTCCCTTCCCAGAACATAATCTCAGCGTCATACTAATCAACAGAAATAGTACATAATTTAATTTCATACTGTCAACTTTACGTAAAATAAAATGCACTTGTCACGCTCCCTGACCTGTGTCAATTCGGCCTGCTGAGCTGTTAACTTTTCACGCTGCATATTAATAAGGCGAATCAGATCTCGATACTGAGGATTATTCGAGTTCGAAATAGGAGACTGCTTCGGCGTTGTCAAACCATTGGCCGTCTGTGATGGTACCTCTCCATTTATCAAGGCATGTTCCTATAAATAATTATAAGCAAACATGTCAAATCTAGATCAAATAGTGCTACAAAACGATTGGGTTCATAATTTTAAAATATAATTGGACGATCGAACATTGAACCAGGCCAGAATACTGTAAAGAGTATTAACCGAACAGGACCGAATATCACAGAGAAATCCATAACGTCAAAACTGTGGAAATTCTAAATCACCTTGTACTTTCTTGACACTGCACTTTCCGTCATCTCACTGGGTTGAGC
Source organism: Protaphorura quadriocellata (assembly GCA_034698945.1). Classification (NCBI taxonomy): domain Eukaryota; kingdom Metazoa; phylum Arthropoda; class Collembola; order Poduromorpha; family Onychiuridae; genus Protaphorura; species Protaphorura quadriocellata. Next base: position 2,323 of record JAQGCA010002566.1, on the reverse strand, counting down.
CTGGCCAAAAGATATCAGCGGAGATAAAGCAGATGAGATGTCATGTTGACTGGTAACACTAGAGAGTTTCGTGGGTGCGTCTTTATGACTAGTACTTCCGTTAGTACTGATGAAAGGACTACTGCTCCCACTGTTTGGAGTCACTCCGCTTATACTGCCTTGGTTCACACTACCACTAGTATTGTGGTAACCACTGCTACTAGAACTCGTAGAGTTTGGGGTCAGACTCAAAACGGGAGAATTATTATTCCTGAGATTCGGTGGTGGAGGGTCACGGTAAGGAGGTAGCTCTTTTGGGAGTCCAGTCGGTTTAGTCGGAGTTGGTGGGTCTCGGTATGGCGGTGGACAAACGGAACTCATTTCTTTTGTCCTTCGACCTTCAGGTCCAGGGCCGAAGGTAGAAAGACTCTTGTTTGGTCCATGACCTTTCCCATTTGTAAGACCTTGTGGTAGACTAGGACTATTTCCGAAAATGTCCGGACGGAAGTGGAGTGCACTTCGGACGTTGTTGTCCTTTTTGAGACCATTTAGATCAACTGGTGATTCTGCACCGGCTGGACTTGAACTAACATTATTTACAGGAATTTTATTAGGTCCATTGGGAAGTTGGGAGTGACTTGTGGGAGTTGAACTCCCAGAGTTTGAGGTCGGCGTTGAAGAATTTTGTGTTTTTGCAAAGGGAAAGTAGTTGGTAGACTCCGAAGGTTTTCCGGTTGGTTTAGTCCCAGAATTCGCATTCGCAGGATCCAGTGGTGCCCATTGCAGGATGAATTGAACGTCATTCGAATGTTCTCCCCATTTCATCAGAACCTTCAACAGAATACACAAATCCAGTTCATTTAGCGAATGAATACCAATTACCATGAAACTTCAAGCATGCTTTCGAGAATTTTGGCCCAATCAATTAATGAAATATTTAGTCTCCTATCTTCATTTGACCTAATCGAGAACGCACTTGCCTTACGAGCTTCACCGAAGACCCATTGGTTCAAGGTACTAAAAGTTTCACGGTAACACACTATTTCTAGCACAACTGTCTCTTACTAATAGTTTCGTACAAAATGTTGTCCTAGTTTTTGTATTAAGAGATGAAGACCGATGGTTAATGCTCAGAGAGAAACTTACTCCCAGACACTACTGTCGTCCCAATATTTAAATTCCGGGATAAAAGTTCCGAACAAAAGGGATTTTGACTGACCTGGTCTGTACGAAGAATCGACTATCAACTAAATTAAATCCCGATGTAACACTGTTTTATATAAAGTCTCGCAATGAATGGAACAGGGCCATGTTTTTATACGTAATTCTTAAAACTTTGAAATTGAGACCGAAAATACACCCTAGTTTTAAAATTTATGAGATAGATGCAAGGTTTTGACACTGAACATGACTACTAAAAATTGTTATGTGCAACTCAGTTGTTACACCGGAGTAGACTTGAGTGCAATGACTACAGCAGCATCACTGAACAGAACTACGTCGGGATAACTAAATTATCTCATGAGTGAGACACGGGAAATCCACGAAACGGTTAAGAACTAAACCGTGTAACAAGGAACATTATTCGAAAGTAAAACTCGGTTCAGTCTGAAGCCGAAACATCTGCAGTGTCCTGATCATGAAGACATTTTCGTCAGCGATAAAATGGGGGTCAAATAAAAATTATAAGTTCATAAACTATCCCACAGATATGTCACTGAAATCTTATCTGATACGCCTCGTTACGAGGGAACTAATTAATTTGCTCATGCAAATCTCAAAATGTTCACTGTGAAAATTGAAGTAACAAATCATGAAGATTTTAGTCCATTATGAAATTTACAACAAAGTAGTTTTCCTTGTAAGAATGAAGAAGAAAAGGTATATGGCACGGATTCAAGAGAATGATCAATTCAAAAGTAAACTGGATTAGAACCTTCAGGGGCTGTTCACTGGGAGCAAGAAGTCTCTCACTGTTTCGCCATCTCTCAATTAGTGTGAATCTTCCAGTCTTCCCTGTCGCATGAGCCAAAGCAAACACAACGTCCTATAAAAACAAAAATATTAACATTTAAATCAATCCGAAAATGTCATTCTTTCAGGGGGGTCATTGAAAACTTCTGCCAAAGCAAAAACCTTTAAATACTCTGTTATTTCAGTAATTGGCTGATGCATGCATGACTCTGACAGGTCGGTTCAGTCCTTCGAGTTAATTTGGTCGTTCAGACTGGCAGTCGCATTCGCATTGCGGTAATTACTTGTGGTATTAACTGCAGTATTCTTAATGCTGATCTGAGCCTGATCCCGGGATCGGTTCACTCGTTTTGGTATTCCCAATGAAAAT
>JAQGCA010002565.1:0-13603 GCA_034698945.1 Protaphorura quadriocellata | reverse complement strand
GAGATATGCCCTCCTTGAGATATGCCCTCCTAATGTTGGAGAGATATGCCCTCCTTGAGATATGCCCTCCTAATGTTGGAGTGATATGACTTCTTTCTTCCAATCTCCTCGACCTCACTACCACCCTCAGTAACCTCTCTACCACTCTCTACAACCCATCTACCACTCTCCAAATCCTCACAACCACTCTCGACCCTTCTCTACAACCCATCTAGCACTTTCCACATCATCTCTATCACTCTCTGCATCATCTCTAACATCATCTACAACCCATCTACCATTCTCCACATCCTCATTAACACTCTCTACAACCTCTCCACCCTTCTCTACAACCCATCTACCACTCTCCACAGCTTCCCTACCACCTCCACTGCAATACTCCCACTCTACCACTTTCAACACCATCTCAACTACTTTCTACAACCTCTAAACCACTATCCAATTCCACGGGCTGTCACCCAGTCGCGACTGTTCATTGTAATGAATATTTGACTTCCTTCCGACAAGGAAAATCTCAAAATCTAGCTCACCAAGTGTGGGAATCAACAGAATCCATTTGATGCTATATGAAGAAACAAATAATAAAAAATATAATAAACAAACAAATTATTAGTACACGGTGCCAAATATATATTGAAGAAATAACAGAATTGAAAGAATTTGCACGATCGATGTAATTGGTTAACGAGTGAGGATCGAGACATTAGAAAAATAATCGTGTCTAGAAACTATAAATTTGTACCAGGAGAGTATTCAAAGGACACCGCTTTGAAGTATGTTGTAGTCTTTGACCTTGTGCTCTACTTTTGTGAGGGTCATACCCTAGAAAGCGCGACCGACCGGGTGCTAGAAATACGTTAAGCCAAATGCATTACTTAGTGACGTTTAGTCACAACCTTGTCCAGGAATATTTTTTTACCATGAATTCATATTAATAATAAAAAAATGTAAAAACGACGAATGCATACTTTTGTTCATAAAGATGCACAATCCACATTAGTTACGGACATTTTGTTTTGTTGGCTTGTTAGATTTGGAACGGGTTTGCACCGTCGTGAAAAATTTGGTTAATACAGGGCGTTTCATATCTCTTAGACTACTTTGAAACTGGGGCGTCGCAACCTCACTTAAATGTTCGTTGACGCCAGTGCAAGAAATTTTTTTAAAAATCCTAAAACTTTAAATTCAGAATTTCTCAAAGTAAATAAAATTCAAAATCGAAAAAAATTAAAATTGAAAAAAATATAAAAATTTAGAAAAAATATATTCAAACCCATGTCAAAAAACAATTCGGATTTTCTTTTCAATTTTGAATTTTGAATTTTTTTCTTCTAAACTTAATTTTTTTTTGAAATTTTAATCTTTTTCAATTTTGAATTTTATTTATTTTGAGAAATTTTGAATCTTAAATTCTTCGGATTTTTGAACATTTTCTTGCGCTGGCGTCAACAAATATTTAAGTGAGGTTGCGAAGCACCAATTTCAAAGTAGTCTAAGAGATATGAAACGCCCGGTATAATTAATACTCATATAATTCCATTAATGCTGAAGTACATACATGTTTGGGACCCTCTAGAATAAAATTTTTGGTTTCAAATGTTGAATAATAGAGACTTTTATTGAGGAAGTTCTGGCTGCTCTGGAAGGAAATATTTTTATTATTTACATGTTTACTTTCTAAAATGAAAGTTTCGGCTGCTCTGGAAGGAAATATTTTTATTATTTACATGTTTACTTTCTAAAATGAAAGTTTCTCACCATTTACGCGTGTCAGCGATATAAACGTTAAAATTTGTTTGGAGTTTGAACAAACAATTATTCGAAAAATCCAACTGGACTACAACACCACGTGTGCGTTTTCATTTTTGGTCAATGTTAATCTCTTTGATGGCATTGTCTGTCACACAGAGCATGCAAAATATCACCAATACCCCGAATTAGAATTTATCTCAGATTGCGAGTCTGAATAATTAATTTAACCCAAGCACCATCCAAGCAGAATTCTCGATAATGAAATACGCGATATCACTCCAACTAATTATATTCGTATTGTACAGGGTGCCTCAAAACTATTCCTCCGCCTACAGTCCAATCAAAGGGACTCTTCGCGTGCGTCGTGCAGAACCATATAGATGATATAATACAACTAGGTCACATTAGAGTGCGTTGAGCGTGGCGACGCTGACGAGCGCTTGAGTAAAAATCGTCTCGGAAAGCCCTTAATGAACGAGCTGTCAACGGTTTCTCGGAAGAAACGCCTTAAAAACAGTATTCCTCGAAAAAATTGCAGATGATTTCTATGCTGCTGCTATTTTTGAGATACTGTTCGATCGGAAAGATTTTCACTACATTAATTTTCCCCGTCTTGAGTATGTTTACTCTAACGGTGGCGAAAAGGAGTATGATCCACCCTGTAATTATAGCAGACAAAAAAATTGAAAGTACCAAAGTGTAATGTGGATGGATTGACTTCACACATTTCTCATTGTTTTCGTGTTATTACTGTCGTGCCGCGTTAAAGCTGTCACTCTACATTTTTCCTCAATTTCCACGTGGATTCTTACTTTTTATAGTTTCCTTAATCAATAAATAATTTTCGATCTTGACATATTTTTCACAAACACGGCAATAATAAACCGCGTCATACAAGTATAAAAAGAAATCCCTCACGGACTTCAACTTCACAAGTTATACCTACGGTTCACTGTTCTAGTATTGACTACATTCTAATAAAAACTGTATAAGTAATCGTTTTTTTGTTAATAATAACCATAGTGACACTAAATACTAATATGATAACATTAATTTTGGTATTGTTCGTCATTGGCATTACACTGCTCTATTTCAACAAGAGACCACACAATTTTCCACCAGGTACGTATTAAATAAATGAAATTGTCAAAATCTGATAAACTTTATATGCAACAAGTATCATTCTCATAATTATACAACGTACGAACGTCATCTTGTCTATTACTCATTAGTATAATACAAACTGAATAGTTTATAACTTACAACTCGATATCGACTTCAGTCAACACCCGTTTAGTCACTTGTTGAATATATTAAAGGAATAATTTTTGTCAACTTTCATTTTAATTTCATTATTTGGCACCGGTGACCGAATAACACTTCCTTCTGTCTTCTGACAATGAGTTAAATCAGATTTTGAGTACATTTGCATCAAGCCAACAAGCAGAAATACAGTTTTGCCCGCTTTTTGTTGTAACCTATTTTCTTTTAACCAATTTAATGATATCATATGTCACTTCCACAATCGTTTCATTGATTTTTAGGCATGCAATAATTTAAGACATATCGTCAACAAATAGAATAGCTGAACAAAATAATGTAATAGGTAGCAGATCATTTATAAAAATCGAGAACAAAAGAGGAGATATAATACCAATACCACCTTGTGGAATTCCCCGAAGCTCCGAATTGGTTAGTTAGAAAAAAATAATTTCATATTCATATGTACTATTTTCAAATGCTGTAGTTTTAAAAAAAAGTTTGGTCTGACTAGATAAAATAGAAATGGGTCGGTAAATTATTAAAATCGTTGGTGCAAAATTTTGCATTTAAATATATATTTGATTCGTGAACTACAGTTTGAAAGAATTCATATTCTTCAATAAATAATTCGTTACACTTTGAAAGTATCCGAATTCCGAAACGCGGATTCCCTCATTACTATTTAGGCCCAATTCTTGGTCATACGGAAAGACAATTAATACTTTTTATATCTACAGGTCTGGGTCATTTAATCAAAACTGAAGTAGAATGTCCAGTAATGCGTGTCACTTACAAATATAACTAATCTTAATTTTTGCATGAATGAAGGGCCGACTGGAATACCGCTTTTAGGGAATATACCCTTTCTACGCCTGCCTATCCACAAGAGTTTCCAAACGCTCGCAAACAAATATGGAAAGATAGTTGGCATTTTCCTTGGAACTTATCCGTGAGTTAACATAGACATAATTAGAAATTAATACAAATTAATTAATTGGAATTTTTGAAATCTTATTCTATTCGTATCACGTAGTACTGTCGTTCTGAATGACCGGAAACTAGTAGTGGAAGCCTTTAAGGATGAACGTTTAGCCGCTAGGCCACCATTCCGCCTCCTCGAACAAATCAGTTTCGGTAAAAAACGAGGTAGGTTTTTGATAGTTGAAATAATCGAATCTTGTAGATTCTGGACAAGTAATTCATTCGTATCAAACTCCATTAGGAATTGCCTCAACTAATGGGAGACCATGGCACGAACAACGTCGATTCGCCCTGAAAAACTTGAAATCTTTTGGACTTGGGAAGAACACAATGGAGGAACTGATCATGGATGATATCGTCGAATTGATCGGCGGATTCAAGTACGTCCTGAATTTTTTTGTCGACAAACAATTAGCGCGCCGATTGGGTGGCGTATAATTTATACCAAATAAAGTTGTATTTTCAGTCAATTTTTATTAAACTACCTAGAAATGAAATGAATGTGCCAATTTCTCTGGATATTCGTTTTAACCTGGCCGTACTCAATTCATTGTGGCACATTATTGCTGGTGAGAGGTATTCCCACAACGATCCAAAACTTCAGAATCTTATGGAAATGCTAGCGAGGTAAGGTCGAAAGAAACCAATTTAATGACCTCCCTGCATGATAATTTATTTTTGAACACTAAAACGTAAACTAAATATGATTTTTTATTACATAGTGCCTTCGACAACGTGGCGACTACAGGGTTAGCCGTTCTCGCACCTCGGTTGGCGAAGATTTTTAATAAATTTTCGGGCTCGGAGGCATTTTACAATGCCGTGGACAGAATTCATGACTTTATTAGGACCACCGTGAATGCACACAAGAAGACGTTGGACATTAACAATCCGAGGGACTTTATTGATGCATACTTAGCTGAAATAGAAAATACTACAGATCCAGAGTCTAGTTTTTGGAAAGAGGAAGGAGGTAATTCTTAAAATACGTCTTCAAATATTTCTATGGGTACAGTATTTACTATTTGAATTATTTCAGAGATGCAATTGTTGGCAGTACTAACAGAATTCTTTATGGCCGGAGGAAAAGCCACCGGAGTAACATTGAATTGGATATTTCTACACTTGATTTCATTTCCAAATCTGCAGGAAAGAATTCAGCGTGAAATCGATTCGGTTGTTGGTACTTCAAGGCTTCCATCGCTCAAAGATCGACCAAAGTTTGTCGAAATCATATAATCCTACATAATTTGAAGTCAAAATTTATGCATTTCACGTTTTTTTGAATTCTAGTATGCCATACACACAAGCCGTAATCGCTGAGAGCATGAGATATACTACAGCTGGTACTGTTGGTGCTGTGCATGCAGCCACTGAGGACATGCAGTTAGAGGGTTACACAATTCCAAAGGACACATTGGTTTTCGCAAATGTTTGGCTATTGCATCATGACAAGAAATATTGGGGCGATCCCGAAACTTTCCGTCCAGAGAGGTTTATTAGCAAGGAAGGAGTATACAGCAGGGGAGAAGGAGTGTTTTCATTTTCAACTGGTTAGTCTGATTTTCAGGAAAAGCTTATTTCTGTTGTTAGATGCTTTATATTTTATATATTATTTATTATAGGTAAACGCGCATGTCCAGGAGAGGGCTTGGTGTATGATCAAATATTCCTTGTCTTGACTGGTCTACTCCAGAAATTCACATTCGAGCATGAAGGGAAATCTAAGCCGTCTTTGGAGCCGAAATCATCTATGCTCGCGTTGAGTCCACTTCCTTACAATGTTATCACGAGAGCTCGGAATCAAGCTGACCTCAAACGATAGTTGTGCGCGTATACCTTCGCTATCAAAATTCGAAATTCAACGATAATATTAGTAAACGCGGAACGTTGTTCCTATTAACGGTTAGTTATACCACGATTTATTTTGTGTAGTGAAACCTTAGATTACTTTGGATTCATTAAACTCTATTTGAATTGGTTTGGGAAATTTACTATGAATTGTCTTCATTTCAATTGAATCATAAAATATGAGGGGTGTACACAAAATTTGTACCCGGTGTCTGGAATTATCTAAATTCAAGAACAATTTTTACAAACTACGACATTTTCACTTTTGTCCGTGCTTAGAGATGCAACCGGATCGTGTCGGACACGAAACGACACGGTCGTGTCCGTTTCCATTTTTTTGGCACGACACGGTTTATACCAAGACTTAACAGTCGTTGAGTAAGTTTCTCGTAATATTTCACTGAAATGCATTCTCTCACCGCGCACTTTTGTAATTTCAAAGAAGCAAATCCAACGTTGGAACTTACGATTATGAATCTCAGTCCAACTTACTGCGAATATTTCAGAACTGTACTAACTTGAGACTACAGGTAAACGGATATGCCCTGCAGAAAATGCCGTGCATGATCAAATGTTTATGTTCCTGTCTGGACTTCTGCAGCAATTAAATTTCGAAGCTGATGTGAACTCTCCACCATCGACGGAACCGATTGTGTACTAGTTGCAGCAAACACAACCTCACAGATTTGTAATTAATAGAAAGAAATGCGATCATAGGAAACCATGTGATTCAACGAGATTTTGGCCAGATTTTCATATAATTCATTCTCCCACTAACGAACATTGAATTCCATTCCAGCCTTCTTCTTCGTGTCTAAATAATTTACGGACACCCTTTATGATTTTCGTGATGCAGGCCCAGTGCACAAATCATCCAAGTTAGACCATATCCAGTATAGTGCAACAAAGATAGTTCATTTATACCAAGTTCCTAGCAACCTGAGCTAAGCAAGAGGGCCCTGACCCGATAATCAATTTCATCACTTCATCGTCATGCCCTGTGTGTGGGTCTGAAAATATTTTTGTGCAAAAATGTGATACTTCTTTTGGGTCTACACAGAAATATTGGTCAAAAAAGTTCCGCCGTGAAAGTTGAAGAATTATGGGTAAAATCACATGCTGTTTCCGCCGTTTCTAATTTCACGTCAATGTTAAGAGGTACCATTAGATATATTACAGCAAATATTCGAAATAATTTTCCTAACAATAGAAGAAACACCTTGCAGTGCCTCGGATCATATTGTCCAACCAACGAACTTTTCGCCATTTCGGGTTATTTTCAGAAAAGTGATTTACATTATTAGTAGTCCAATCTCGTTGTAAAACAAACTTGGCCGACCGAAGCTAGAGGGTCCGCTCACTTATTCTGGACAGTGTGTTTCATGCTCCAGTTCCCGCGCTTCGCAGCAAAAAAATTTGAATTTTGGAGGGGTCATTGACACTAGAGTTTGTAACAACTACTAATTTTTCCAAAATTTCTGCGTCAAAAATGAAAAAGATATTAGGTCCAGAAGTGGAAGTGCGGGTTAGGACCTGTTCCAGAGAAATTCGCTCACTAAAAACCGCCGTATAAATTTGGAGAAGTCGGAATTTCGTGTTTCGAAAACTTGTGTGGCTGATATAGTCAACTGCGTCGGAAATCGTCGAAATCAGAATTCGGCCGGCCTTTTCTCACCTCAAAAATGTCGTCTTCCAAAAGTGAAGAAAAAATTGTTTATTCGCAATATTGACCAAATCTCCGACAAAGAAAATGTTCTGAGCCGAAAAAAAAACCCATGACCTTGGCTCAGTGAGACGACTGTACGGAAGGTCATCCATGAAGATTTGGGTGCAAAAACTAAAAATAAGGCACTCGTTCGCGCCTTGAAACCGTCACACGTAGCAAATCGGCTAACAAACAGTAGAAAACTGTATGAGACACGTTTGGCAGGTCATAGGTTAGAGTTTGTTGTTACCCTAGTCTCATGGTAGTCGGTGCTATGACAGGTCATGGGGTCATCCCTCCGATCAGAGTACCAGGGAATGTTAAAATTAACGTAGACTACTATATTGAGGAAGCGTTGAAGCCCCTACTTGAGGATAAAGTCGCGGATTTGCACCCACGGGAGTTCGACAAAGATTTTGTGCACCATGATGCGGCTCCCTCGCACACGTCGCGGAAAACCGCACTGTATGCCACCGATTTGAGGTCAGGACTCGGGATGTCCCATAGAGTTGGTAATATATAAAGGCTAGAGAACCTGAACCATAGCTAAATCCTAAAAATCAACAAAATAATTTGAGGCATGTGTTATTGGCATCCGAGTAATTTTTTTGTTTGATTTTAGCAAATTGTCATAGGAATCGAGCAACTAGTGCGACTATTCATTCATTGTTGCAGTGCATGCAAAATCCGCGAAAGACATTTTAGGTATCATTCGAGTAAATTATCATTGCCTTTTCCTTACGATTTTGTTAAAATTCCGCGCATACTATTTTTTCAGCGTACTAGGCTATAAGCCTAGTACAATGCTCGCTTTTTCCACGCGGAAAAGTTTCACGTGGAAAAGTTAAGTGCACGGATCGTCGTGGAATACATGCGCGGAATGAAAAGTGCGCGGAATGCAATTATTTCACGCTCTTTTCACTTTCATGGTATGCTGCTTGCTTGGTGTGGAAAGGAATAAATTATCAACCAAATTGTGCGAATCTTGAATTGTCTGAACAAAGTATACATTTTGAATATCCGTCGACCGATCCAAATGGATTCTCAAATCGAATTTGACGAAGATTTGATTTCAATTCTGGGATCTGCCTATATTCACATGAAGAGGATTCAAAATCGGAGGAAGAAAATTAGACCACGTTTTCGAGTGAATGATTATCTGAAGAAAAGACGAGAAAAAGAAAGATTTGAAAAAGACGTATTAGAAGTTATTCGACGTATGTAAACCTATTGTGGAAAATTTACTAAATTATCAACAATTGTATAGTATTTGGACATGGTGAAAACGCCAATTGTTTTTAAAGAAAATTTCCATATGACTCCATCGCGATTGGACCATTTGCGATCGTTGGTTGAGGCGCGAATGTCTCCTAGGACTAACAACAGACCAAATGATGAAATTTCTGTGAAAGAAAAACTGTGTGTTACACTCGAGTGAGTGGTACTTTCTCAAAAGTTGATATAAACGAATTATACAATCATGAAAATCATGAAAACGTTTGTGAATAAAAATCTTTCACAGATATTTGGCCTCGGGGACTATGCAAAAACATCTGGCATCGGTATATCGTATTAGTAAGCAGCATTTGGGAACAATCGTAGAATCGACGTGTAGAATACTTTATGATGTCCTTCATCATCAATATTTGCCGGTATTAGTTCTGGTCGAGTTTTTTGAACATCCAAATTTCGTAAATGCATACAATTTAATCTCAGGGTCCAAACTTGGGGCAATGGAACGAAACAGCCAGCAAGTTTCACGGCCGATGGAATTTCCCTAATTGTTTGGGTGCAATTGATGGTAAACAAGTTGCTATTAAGTGCCCTCGAAAAGCTGGCAGTGCCTTCTACAATTATAAGATAGTATTAGATAGAATACAATCATATTATTATAATATTCGTATATGTTCTATTTCAATTACTCAAATATTTTTGAATTCATAGGGATTCCATAGCATTATAATAATGGCGACGGCCGACGCAGACTCTCGCTTTTTGAATATCGATATTGGAGCATACGGCAGTGAAGGCGACAGTAGCGTATTCCGTGAGAGTGAGTTTGGAGCATCATTGATTAGTGAGAGATTAACGTTACCCAAACCACGAAAGGTTTCTGGCAAGATCATTCCTCACGTTTTTCTCGCCGACGATGCATTTCCGCTTCACAAGCACATTATGAAACCGTACAAACCAACAAACGCAAGCGCTCCAGAAGAAAGAATATTCAATTGCAGGTCAACTAATGGTCAATCATATTTCTAATCAGCACGTAAAATGATAAATAATGTATTTGAAATGCAGATTGACTCGGGCTAGGAGATGTTTTGAAAATTCTTTTGGAATCATGTGTGCAAGGTGGGCATGTTTGGCAAAGACAATGAGCGTTAAACCAGATCGAGCTCAAATTATAATAGCAGCTTGCTGTGTTATTCACAACTATCTCAGCAGCACCGGAGGCACAGAGTACATACCGATCGGGTTCTCTGATTCCTTTGACGATCACGGAGAACTGATTGAAGGGACATGGAGAAAGCTTCTACCGGAAAATTCAATGTATAACTCCCGAATTTCTCAACAAAGTTCAGGGAGGCAACCACTAGCAGCAAAGAAAGTTGGCGACCATCTACGTGACTATTTCCACTCTACTATAGGTTCAGTCAGTTGGCAGAAAAGATAAATTTTTACAGAATAGTTTTAATTCTGAAAAATAATTTACAAAGTCATGAAGATTTTTTCATTTGTTCATGTACCATCAAAATAAATTGAAAGTTCAAATCTTCTACCACATCTTCCGGTAATTTCTGTAACATTCGATCAAGATTTTGATACATTGAGATGTACTTCAGTCCGGAAACGGAATTACTCACACTGTGCTGAGATTGATTTTCGCGACGTAATTCAACGAGAGTGTTGATACTACTCAATATTTTCTCTGCGCCTTCCTCCAAAGGGTCTGTCTTTTTTGTTTTGGTGGCCTAAAACAATGAAAATTAAAAACATGAATACCATAATTGGACTTTCGCACGATAAGTATCAGTAAAAAGTGAAATAAAATTACATAGTCGTAGTTGCTTCCCAGAGGTTTTGATGACGACGGTGTTGGGTTTTTTGTCAAACTAGAACTTTTATCCTCAAAGCCCCCTTCTACAAGTGAGTGTGTTTTCCAGATTATTTTCGGAAATAATCTGAATTACCTCTACCTCGTCTGGAATGTCAAGTATATCGTCCTGTTCAGTGCTCCCGTCCAAAGTACTTGATATTGTACTGAAATAAAATATTCTCATTTAATTCGGTCAATAATAAAAGCTTTTATCATTTGTCACAATATTCATTAATTCTCGCTTCTATGAAACTGACAAATCCGTGCACTTGGTGACTTTCTATTTGTGGGTCATGCGGTATTTCGATCGTGAGTTCGGGCGTTATGAATCCGAAAGCATCGTACTTTAATAAAAATGCATATTATACAAGAAATCACTCACTTTTTTTTCAGCTCGCTTTGTTTCAAGAATTTCGTGTCATCCCAATAAATCCATCTCTCAAGTTTGTTGTCATCAGTGCTTTCTGTTTGCATTTCGTTTTCGTATTGTAGAGCCGGATCGCCAGATTTACCTTTCTTGGTTGACTTCCCATTCTTGCGATAGCGCATTGCGTCACGCAAAGTTTTCCATGCGGCCTTACACTCTACACCCGAAATTAACAAATGCATCCAATGATTTTATGGGATTCAATTTGTATCTCAGTATTATATTAGGGAATTCACGATTTTTTGGAATTAGTTTTTATACCTGAGATTTCCTGTGCCAAGGTTTGCATTATCTAAACCTCTTTCAATTACATGCTACATTCTTCGATAAATATGTATATTAGTTCGTTCCAATAGAATTTCAGAGATTTTTCAATTAACAAATTATGATGGCTTCCAAATTTAGTAAAGTGATACACAGTGTCATTTTCGCTTTATTTTATGCAACTCTTATAACGTTTGTCAAATTCTAGATACGTTGATTGTTGTCAGGAGTTCATTTCAATTTTTTAATTACTATTTTCCATCCCTTTTAGTCCTTATTGATTCCTTTATTGCAATATTTCAATTTTCTTGGAATTCAGAAGTAAAATAATCTGGAATTCGACAAACTGTATCACACTTACAAGAAATAATGTTAAAATTAATGAGATCCAATTTACTAATTGAGGCGTGCTCATAGTTTCTGAAAACGAAAACCTTCTGAGCATCTCGAGGTGATAAGTCTATTATTGGCAACACTAATTGCAAGAACCCGTCAATTCCCAAATAAAAACCCGAGACTACAAGCTTCATATAAAATAGTCAAAATCTTGACAATATGGCCACACCAATTTCTCCACTTCAAAATCATATCATACCTTTTGCGTCCATTTGAGCCGCAATTTTTTCCCAAGCTGCGGCATGGGCATCTGGCCTCTTGTGTTGGTCATCAGTGAGGCTCCAAAGGCACGGGTGTTGACTGACCAGGAATGCTAATTTCTTTTTCTGTTCCTCCGAAAATGCCCTCATCCCTTTCTTCTTTTTGCCCATTGTCCAAGTAGTTTGGAGTTGTTTTGGATTTTGGGTTTTGGAAAACACTCAAAACTAACAAAAGTCAGAAAATGTCAAAAGTTCGACTCTGTTGATTTTGAAGTTTTTCGGGAGAATCATTGAGCAGGCGTGAGTACTTTTTCACTTGGGTCCAGCGGAAAAGAATGGATTCGATTCCGCGCACGGACCTCGTGAAAAAGAATGCTTTTCCACTCCGCTTTGGAGCAAAGCGGAAATTCCGCTGCGGAAAATTTTGAGCAGCGTATCAGAAAGTGAAATCTAGAGCTGAATATTTCACTTGGTGCATTTCCGCGTTGAAACAGCTAGTAGCGTACCGGGCTTATAAACGTAAAAAGCTTCAGTGAAATTCAAAACCGAAAAGTCTTGTGTAAAGAATTGCATACGGTGTGGAGCCACTTGTGGAATATATTTTCACAATACACAAATACACTACTTATTCTCACGAATTCTATTAAGTTCGAAAAATGTAGATTAAATCCAAGAAACTTGTCAATTCCATCAAGGCGATCAAGGTTTCTTAAAGAATTTTGAATATTCGGATTTTGAATTTCTGGAAGGAGCATTACTCTTATCCGTGAACTAAGGACGATAGTTTGTTGGCAAATCTAGGTAACCGTCCACATATACAGGGTGCTCAATATGCATTTCTCAGGATCTATAGTGGTAACAATCAAGTGGAAAACCTTGTTGGAAAGATCGGCTCAAACCGCAACATTCAGCTCAGTCTGAAAGCAAGTCCGCTAACGGGAAGATAACGAATCACTCTTTATCGTTTTCCAGCCCTGCTATCATGGTCAACTTTTGGTCAAAAGACATCGCCACGACATTTGCATGTCATAGATTAATAATTTCTGAGCAAGTCAGTTTCTTTTCAAAATATCACATTACTTGAAAATGCTCAATTTCCGTAGGAAAACAAAAAATCCACCTCCTCGGAAATTGTCGATCCAAGGCTTTGAATGTTCAGGGAAAGACAAGCGAATGTCGAGGTTAAAGTTCTTTTTTAAATTTGAAGTTCTTGTGTCTTCTCAAAAATCTTTGCATTGTTGAAAAGTTTGAAAATTCAAGTGTGTAAATTACTTCTTTACTTTGTAGGTTAATCTCCAAATTTTTCTTTATATTAGCATTTAGTGTGACCGATTTCTGAAAAAAATGTGGTAAACATGTTATGAATTCTTGCCACTCGAATAAACTCTATCTATCTATCAAAGACCGTGAAAATACGAACAAAACAGGGAGCTGACATTAGTAGTATGCAATGCAACAGTTTGGTACAAAATGGCCGCCAAAAGGGGAGCAGCCAACGGGGATCGACCAATGGGGACCGGGAGGAGGGGAGGGAGGCTGAATAAATGATGGCCGACCAAATCGATGAGGAAGACAGGGTGGTTCAAAAAAATCGATACAGGGTGGTCCAAAATAAATCGATTGTGCGCGAGGAATGTCAGACTTTGGAACTAGATTTGACAGAC